>JAFMSR010000005.1:31080622-31101748 GCA_022818135.1 Saxidomus purpurata | reverse complement strand
CACGGGGCTGAGGTCGCGGAGCTATGATGATACTAAAAGAAACGATGTTACCTGGGCTGCATTGATATAAAAATGCGTGGACACAATGCGATGATAAAATATGAAAACTCAAATTAAAGCTCAACTGTACACAAAAAGTCATTGAAAATGTTACGCCTTGAAGGGACACAAAAACAAAAACAAAGTGGTGGGTTGGGAATTTTAACAAAATTTAACTTGAAAAACGCCTTAAAAAAAAAAACTCACATTTAATTTCAACTGAACAACTGAAAGGGGGGGGGGGGGGGGGGGGGGGGGGGGGGGAAATCTGGCGGCCTGGCGGCCTAGCGGCCTGAAATTGGAGGGTGGTTGGGCCTAAAATGACGTTTATGTATTTTTACAAAAATCACTTACAAATTATGCCTTAAACCAATATAAAATATGAACACTCAAATTAAAGCTCAACTGTACACAAAAAGTCACTTAAAAAGTTACGCCTTGAATTTACAATCGAAGAAAATACTCACTTAAAGCTCAACAGAACACACACACAAATTTTACAAAGTCGGTGGACTGGGAATTTTAACAAAAATTAACTTAGAAATAACGCCTTAAAACAAAAAAAAACTCACATAAATTTTCAACTGAACACACTGAAAAAGATATGTGCAGATAACGGCCTAGCGGCCTGAAGTTGGCGGCCAAGCGGCCTGAAGTTACAAATTATGCCATAAACCAATATAAAATATGAAAACTCAAATTAAAGCTCAACTGTACACAAAAAGTCGTCACTGAAAATGTTACGCCTTGAATAAACAATCGAAGAAAAATCAAAATGAACTTAGAAATAACGCCTTAAAACAAAACAAAATCACACTAATTTTCAACTGAACACACTGAAAAAGATATGTGCAGATAACGGCCTAGCGGCCTGAAGTTGGCGGCCTGAAGTTTGTAGAATTATTGCCATATGTACCTTTTATTTACTTTTTCTTGAGGCTCCCTGATTGGAGCGCTCCCTTTTATTTGTCCCTTAGCTTACGTGAAAGGGGTCGGGGCGCATACCCTACCAGCCTTTCAGAAACATAATGAAATAATTGACATGAGAAAATTTAGTTCTGTGTACCTTTTATATATTTAAAATATACAGACACTTAATAATTCAATTTCTCTGAAAGTTGTTGCCCAATTATTTATAATAAAGTGTTTGCTGATGTCGTCGCAGAGTTGTGTTTTGAAAATTCGTGAAGTATGATTTGTTGCTCAACTACAAATTGTGTCTTTCAAATAATTAAAACGTCGTAATCGTAGCATTTTTTGTAAGATATTTCTGTCAAATATTACTACATAATAATAACATCGGTTTACATAGGCCTGGGTCAGAGACCGGAAGATATTTTAAGCCGTTTCCAAGAAACGAAAAAAAAATCGGAACATAACTCAACTCTCTATTATTGCATAATAGGTTAGTTGTGCAGCTTGCCTGAATCGTAATAAACGATTTGAACTTTTGAACTACTGTTGTCTAACCACTGAATGCAAGGATATTGAAGGTTTATTCTTCAATATCCTCTGGGTGATATACCACATTGGTCAGTTACTGTTCCTGCTGTTTTGCGTCGCATTATGAAGTAGTTGTTGACCAATGACCAAAACGCCCATGCGTACGCGTAGATAACGAGCGCAGGTGCCGCCGCATTTTTGTTTCATTTCAAGACAAAGTGCACTCCAGCACCAGACTAGATATAACACAGTATGGTAAAGAAAAACATTCTTGGTCTGGTAACTTGGATTATAAATTGTTGAGATGACAACTGTTGCTTCTACCAAAACAATATTCTAGTGATGCTTTACAGATAATATGTGATATGATTTAATAAGAAAATCCTTCATGAAACGAAATAGAAATGTTAACCAACCGGCGATTATAAATACACGTATATACTAAATATAAACGTTTATGCCAGAAAAGTTTAAAAACAAAACAAAAACACCAACAATAATTTGATAATTCAGAGATAATGTTTAGATACCGTAATATTATAATAGCACTGAATTTTACCAATATGAATTAATCATTATTACCGAACACGGATATCAGAACGTACAATTATATACTGTGTATAGGTTCGCAAAACTATGTATTGACCGAAACATTAGTCTGAAATTATTATATCGTATAACCTCGTAAAAAGTAGTGAAAATATACGAAAAATAACAGAAATTACGTCTTGATATCCGTGTAGGTCAACACGTTGTTTTCCTACACGTACTTTTGCGAATCCGGCAAGTGATCACCAGCGACCAATTTGTACCGTATAAATTGTTTTTATGTGATTTTTTGTAAACGTTTTTTTTTTCCTTTTGTAACGTGAAAAAGTGGTGTGCATGGTATTAACATCGACGTTACCGTTAGCGTCAACACACATGCGCTGTAACACACATGCGATATGGGACATTTTACCTAGACAAAGAAAAAAAAATCCAAAATGTATATTTATCGATTTCTTTCAAACACACATCTTGAGATTCAGGCAAAAATGTTTAATCATTTTCTCACAAATGACACCATAATCTTACATTTAAATTGGATCAAGGCAGACATTTAAGTGTGTTTCGGTGTAACTCTTTTCACGCATCACGGCATATATTTTCACTAGACACAGAAAAAAGTAAGTACTGTTTTGGCATTGAAATGAAAGATCGAAAAGACGCATATTCCGAATTAGTACAAAAAAGTTATTGGATGAATATTATAGACGTGGGTTAAAAAGTAAGGAGCGTATAAATTAAAGTTTTGCTTAAGTTCAAAAGTCCTGTTTTCCTCAATTTCGGCACATCCATATTTCATATTTTTGAAAGATTTCTGTTGCCGTCAGTTTGTTTTACATACATGACGTCGGTAGTTCGTGTCAGACGTGCAATATACGGTAAATTAATTTTTTTGTTCTTCATTTGTCTGTTTTCATGTTAATATATGGAAATTTATGTTACATCTGTATTTTTTTAAGTTGATTTTCTTAGTGTAAGAGCTGGTTTGGCCCGCAACACTCTTTCGTTGATTAAGATAGAATTCTAAAACTGTCCAATGCAATAGAGCTGTATTTTCACCTACATAAGATGTATGGCATGATATAAATATTGTAACATAAGGAGCGACAGTGATACTTCTTTGAATGTATCGCGAAAATTCAATTAGCTCAAACTCGTCTGCTGACAAAAATGTGCTTGCAGATATTCAAATGCTTACACAATCCTTTATGTGGTGTAAACGTCATGGCAACATCAGATGTGAAGTGAATAGCTGATGTTAGAGGTTAAGGTGTCTGCCGCTCATCCCAGAGGTTGCAGGTTCGAGCCCCACTTGGGTCACGACCGTACCTCATCATATGACATTAATACAGGTTTTTCTAGGAAGCGGACTAGACAGAGACTCGATAAGCTGAGAGCTAATCTTCACAAACGAGCTAAAATAAATGACTATCTTGAACTTTCATTCCACTTATATCTTTTATTGAGTTCGGATATCCTTGTGTAATTTTGGAAAGGTAAAATGTTGAAACTGAAATGTAAAAAAGTAATGACTATATAAATTTGGTTATATAGTGCCGGGTCATACAATAGGCGAACCTGCATTGCTTCTGTTTTTGTAAAAGGCAGTTCTTGTATTTGTAATTGAAAAGTTACCAGGTCTCATTTCTCAATTCTGTCTGATAAAGACTTGTTGCCAGTTCACAGTTCGCAATTTCCCAGTTGTCAGTTCATGGTTAAAAAAGACTAGTTGCTAGTTCACAAATCGCAACTCGTATTACGAATTGCAAACTTCAGACAAGTTCCCAGTCCTCAGTTCGTGATTCGACTAGTTCCCAGCTAGTGGAGCGAATTTCTCAGTTTGCAATTAGAATAGCGGATTTTCGCGATTCGAATCATCTCGAATTGTGAACTGCAAACTACAGACTAGTTGCCAGTTCACAGTTCGCGATTCGAACTGAAAACTACAAACTAGTTGCCAGTTCGCAGTTCGCATTTCGAATTACGAATTGCAAATACAAACCAGTCACCAGTTTCCTATACGAATTACGATCTAGTTGTCATTCCCAAATAAGCGGTTAAAGTAGAATTAAGTTCCTTAATTCATTTAAACGAATGAGCAATGGCGCTATGTGTGTATCAGACCGTGTCGCCCCTTGACCGCGTGAGGGCAGTGAGCATTTCTAGACAGTTTTAAGTTGCAGCATGCGTGTTGCATACATATGTTTGCGCTAACTTGTTCCCCCCACACCGGTGTGTCCCTTTTAAACTGAAGCCAATTAATTAGACCCCCACCCAACCCTTCCTTTTTTTTCTCTTTTCAAAACACATGTGTTTGACTTTTGGGGAGGGGATAATGTCTATTCATTCATTCATTCATTCATTCATTCATATTGTTCCTATTGACTTACTATAAATTTACTAGTATTTTGCTATAATATTTTATTGGTGAATTGATTAAATGATGATATGGTTTGATGAATTGATATTACAATTGCATTATGTTTTATTTGCAGGCGCCGTTCACTTGTCTAAATATTAATTATTATTGGCGCGCTTTACTTAGTTTTGAGCTGTAGATAGATTATGTAGAATAAAGCTCACTTTTCCCCTCACTGTTGTTGTTCGTTTGTTTAAATGGAGACTATTTGCCAGTTCGCGATTCGAATGGCGAACTGCAAATCAATACGCGATTCGAATTGCGAGTTGCGAACTGCGAGCTACTGATTAGTTGCCAGTTCGCACTTCCACCGACTTTGTAAAATTTGTGTGTGTGTTCTGTTGAGCTTTAAGTGAGTATTTTCTTCGATTGTAAATTCAAGGCGTAACTTTTTAAGTGACTTTTTGTGTACAGTTGAGCTTTAATTTGAGTGTTCATATTTTATATTGGTTTAAGGCATAATTTGTAACTGATTTTTGTAAAAAATACATAAGCCGTCAATTTCAGGCCGCTAGGCCGCCAGGCCACCCACTTCAGAATTTATTAAGTTTCTTCAGTTGAAATTAAATGTGAGTTTTTTTGTTTTAAGGCGTTATTTCTAAGTTAATTTTTGTTCAAAGTCCCAATCCACCGACTTTGTAAATTGTTTGTGTGTGTTCTGTTGAGCTTTAAGTGAGTTTTTTTCTTCGATTGTTTATTCAAGGCGTAACATTTTCAATGACTTTTTGTGTACAGTTGAGCTTTAATTTGAGTTTTCATATTTTATATTGGTTTATGGCATAATTTGTAAGTGATTTTTGTAAAAAATACATAAACCGTCAATTTCAGGCCGCTAAGCCGCCAGGCCGCCAACTTCAGGCCGCTAGGCCGCCAACTTCAGTGAGATTAAAAAAGTATTGTTTGCATCACAGACTTACACAATTACGTAGATTTGTGTAATGATTCATTTCTTACAGGCTGAAAACACATAGTGTAAAAGGCATCGAAATTAAAGCTATATATTTATTATTTACTTAATCAATCAATTATGATTTACCTACTGATTTAATTATCAAGTTATTTCACCACAAGGTTCATTCGAAACTGACGCATGGATCTGAAATATTTGGTTTTATAAATATTGAATTTATAGGGAAATTTCTGTAAAAAAATCACTAAAGCCCGAAAATCAACGCCATTATACCTGTTAATGAGAGAACAAGGGAGAAACTATATTTCTGCTACTATTAAATTTAGTATAATATCCTTTTTATGACATACTTTAATTTCATCAGACTCATTGCATTTTTTCATAATTTCGGCGCGGAATTTGTTCAGAAATTAGCATACTGCATAAAGATTGTTTTTGAAAATATTTTCATGTGATCAACTATGATTCTTAATTGCACTCTAAACGAATGTTACTGATGTGAACTTTGAGCCTCGGACTTTAATCCGTAATTTGAAAAATGTATCTTAAGAACGACATTCACAAAAATATCCCTTTTAATAAATAAAATAATTGCAATAATTAATAACTGCATAAAGAAAATCCATTTCTTTTTCTAACAACAACCACGGTACAAACGTATGCAAACGGTGGCTTTAATACTTGTCAATTGCAATATGCATAATTTGACAAAAGAAAGTTCGTCCAGCATTCCCCTTATCGTAAAAGGTGTTGAAAGCTGATAGGTAATAAACAGTCGATTACAATATACAATCAAACTCGTGCTACTGTACAGAATGTTAGTCACTGTTTTTATATTGCATGAAATGTAGATTATGTGTAACATGTATGATGAGACAGAAATAAATAAATATATCTATACAACGAAGTGAATTTGAGCAATCGTCCACATATAATTTCATCTTCTTTTAACTTACCTAAAACAATAGAAGCATAATGCATACTTAGTTCTAATAAATACCGTAATGATTTTGTTATATTTTTTATCAGGATATATAGTTAAAGGCACAGGATCACTTTCATATAACTACATTGTATGAATAAAAAGAACATGAGTTATTGATCTAATCAGGTTCTATTAACTAATGTTGAGATATTATGTCTTTCTTTGCATTCAAGTGGATTCTTAATGCAACAGAATAGCAGAGAGGCTTTCTTATTTTCAGAAAATTTTAATGAATATATATATATATATTCTAAACACAGAACCCGCATTTTCTGAGAATTTATTTGGTTCCATCCATGAATCGTCAAATACTGGTAAATTTGTTTCTCACATAATAGACTATATATCAGTTTCCTCTTATACTATATTGTTGGCTCAGTATACGCTCCCGTACGTACGTAAAGATGGTAGCCATCGTAGAAACAGAAACAGATATAAATTGACACAGTTTTCAAAAAGAGTTGCGAAACCGAAAAAAAATAAAAAAGAACTTACCTCAACCTCGGGTACGATGTCAAACACACAACTCTCGTTCAGTATATCCTTCACCCTGTAACCAGGGAAACACAAACTAAAAATCCTTTCATTTGTGATATATTCACACAGGTACTTAACCTGAGAATGTCCAACAATAAGTGCCATTTTTACACTCAAAATACACACTTTGAAAGTTACAAATATTTTATTTTATAACTCCGGAGTAAAATGTTTATTCTAGAAACACTAAACACTGCACGTAAAGACAAATATACATAAAACACGTTTTGACTATCAGTTGTAAGAAAGAAGTGAGGAGAAAAAAACCAAAATAACTTTTATTATAGGTGCTTCTAAGGACAAAATAATTAATTAATCGATTATCACTTCTTAATATGTAATTTACTGTTAATTGACATTAATTTTTTTAACAAACTTATCCGATGTTTGTTTGTAGCGACGAGCTTCTTTTATTGGCGGCATGTCTTAGCTACAAAGGGTGAAAATTATGATAAATACTAGTTTCACAACATCTGATTTAGAACTTCACAAACTAACAACAATTAATGTGAAGATGTAAAGCAAACTTGGATAATTTAAATTTAAATACTTGAAATTAAGTTACCCCGTCATCTTTGAAGTTGTCGGCTACCTACAACCCTGTTGTGTGAATACCTTAGTTAAAATATGACTAATCATTCAAAGAACGAAAACAAAAAATATAATATGCATATAATATAGTATACATATAATGTTACCATTGAAACCGCGAGCTTTCTAATGTAGTATATATTTCAACTGGAGGATCTGATAATCGGGAACGAACGCTCATTTTTACATTAAAACGTATACACGTTCAACCAATGAATATGGCAAAATTATACAAAATAATAAAGCTAAAACTATCAGCTTTTATTTGGTGTCCAAATTATTTTCATACGTTTATAAATGAATAAGTATTGAATGTATCCGCGACACGCATTTTTTTCAACTGGATGATTTGAAATCTTGACTGATCGTTCATTTTTGATATCAAAACATACATATTTTCAACCGCGAAATATATAAAAATTGTACATGTTCATAAAGCTGTAACATTCAGCTTTTATTTAGTGCTCAAATTATTTAAAAATATTAATAAATGAAAAAGTTACGAGTGGATCCGTAACACCCTCGTTTTTTTCCCTATATAATCTATATTGGATCCGGATCCGCCGGATCCGCCGTTTACACCTGACCGCGAAAACACGCTAATAAGCGTGGGCGCGAGGCGAAAAATTAGCGGTGGCGCCTGAAAAATGTCGAGATGTAATAAGTAATGTGGCGGCGGCGCGGCACGAAAACTCGAAGTCTTCAGAGCGCTAATTAGAATGTTTTCGCTCCCCTCCCCCGCCATTTTAACTACTTAATTCTCGACTTTCGCCCCGCGTCCACGCTATTATCGTGTTTTCGCTTCGCGCCCCACGCCGTTTAACTTCTTAAAACTCGACTTTCGTGCCGCGCATCGCTAATTATCGATTGTCGCTCCGCGCACTTGCCGTTGTATGTCTTTAATCTCGCCGACGTTTCGAGTTTCTGTTTCATAAATGTATGTTGGTGCTGTATAAGTGGCTGATTTATGAAATGAGCGAAACGCGATAATTAGCAAGAAGTTAAACGACGGGGAGGGTCGTGGAGCGAAAACACAATAATAAGAGTGGGCACGAGGCGAAGTCGAGAATTAAGAAGTTAATATGGCGGGAACGCGGAACGAAAACACGCTAATTAGAGCTCTAAAAACTTCCAAGTTTTCGTGCTGCGCCCCGCCCAGCCATTTATTTTTTAAACTCGACAGTTCGTCCCCGCTGATTATCGTGTTTTCGCCCCGCTAATTGGCGAGCTTTCGCCCGGCGCCCTCGCCATCTTAACTGCTAAGTTTTCGTGTTTTCGCTCGGCGGGGTCGCGGGATGATATGGCACAAATCAACCACCATTTAAGCTGATCTTGATCAAACCCGATTCTACGTAAAGGCTGCAAACAGACAAATGTTTGCGTACTTTAAATCAGTAGATCAATCTCGACAGTCTTTCATAATCCGTGCAGTCACACGATGATGATAAACCTTCATTTTTCATCGAGGACCTATGCATACATAATAATATTGGTCCCTGATTTTCATGAAATTCTATCGACTGGTTAATTAAGTTTACCATTTGACAGACATACGCACTTAGAATAGGACAATATGGAATGTAATCCTATCCAAAGAACTATAAACTGTAGTTAGTATAGGTCTTTGTCCTATCCAAGTTTAGCAAGTGGATAATTGAACAAAAGTGGTTAGGTAGCCGGATCTATATTATCAGTATCATAGGCTGTTTCCCCTTGCTTTTTGCAACAAGATTTTAATAATGAGACATATTCTATTAAAAATTAGAACTGGAGAAAATCCAGGGAAAATGGTTATTGTCTAACAAATTTATAACAAGAGGGCCAAGATGGCCCTATATCGCTCACCTTGGTACAAGTCCACTTGCCTAGTGGAAGATCACTTATTTATTTAGTCTAGACAATGTTTTATACCAAATAGGTTTACCTATATACAAATGACCCCCTCCCCCGGGAAAGGCCAATTTTGACCTTAGGGGCATAATTTGAACAAACTTTGAAGAGGTCTACTATGCAATGCTACATGCCAAATATCTAAGCTCTAGGCCTTGTGGTTTCAGAGAAGAATTTTTTTAAAGTTTTTCCTATATAAGCCTATGCAAAACTAAGTGACCACCCGTGCGGGGTCAATTTTGACCCGGGGATCATAATTTGAACAATCTTGGTAGAGGTCCACTAGACAATAATCATGCCAAATATCAAAGCTCTAGGCCTTGTGGTTTCAGAGAAGATTTTTAAAGTTTTTCCTATTTGTTGCCATAGCAACCAGAGTTCTGCATGGAATGGAATTCTTTGAACAACTTTTATCCCTGCAAAGTTTCATCAACATTGGCCCAGTGGGTTCAGAGGAGATGTCATTTGAAGGAAATGGTGGACAGACGTACGGACGGACGCCAGACGAAATGCGATCCTAATAGCTCACTATGGCACTTTGTGCCAGGTGAGTTAAAAAGAAATGAAAATTTAATCGAGAAGTGCAACACGTGCACGAAGATTCAGATGGTCGACTCGATGTTTTAAGATAGCTTAGCAAAGTATATATTTGACAGATTTTTACCTTTTCTCTTACAAACTTCCAAACACATGACTCGAAACTAATCGGATATCATTCAAACCCTCACGTATTCAAATATGAGCCTGCGTAACTCAGAATAAAATATTGTCCAGCTACCTAGCCATCTAGCTAATCGAAACCGACTAAGATAAAGATTATCTTATCTTATCTTACTACCTAATTGAAAAATCTATTATCAGATCTCGATTTAAGTGCTCGTCACAACAACTCTTATAATCAAGATATCACGCGTTAGCATTATTGTGTTAATAGTGTTTTAAGTTCATGATAACCTACTGCACTAGTGTACTACTATAATATAAGACCCCATGAATGTTTGATATATACAAAATGTTAGCCTCGCCACCAGGCTAGATGACAATCTGTTTTATTAAATTCTTATTAACTTACTTTTGGATCATCTACATAGTTGGCAGTAAAGGGAGTTAATTGAGTAAGAAATGGTAAATGTAAGGACTGAATGCCAGTCTCACAAAATGTCATCATGCAATGATTCTCACTCTAATCGTGGATGCTTGAGATGGCCAAGTTAGCGTGGCTACCTAAACTAAGGTCTACACAAACAAGGGATCTTACACACATAATTTAAATAAACCATGCACAAACCAAAAGCAACAAAAGACACATCTAAATAAGTTTTTATTCACTCTTTTTTCTTCAAAACTGCATTAAAAAATAATCAAAACAGAATACACAACAAAACGGTGATGGCAAATAACTGGTAAAGACACTGTTCAGTAGATCATGTCTGCTTGCTTAGTTTGTTGGATTATCTCGGTAAAGGCCAAATAAAAAATACAACCAGCACTTCGTCCAGTGTTGTTTGACTAGCTAGGTCTTTGTATAGTGTATGTGTTATTGGTTTTTCCTATATCTTTACTCATTGAAATGTTGATGAACAGTATTTCAGTTGATAAGGGATGATATCAAATGCAAAACACATGTATAACAATATTTCAATATATAAAAGAAATTATGTTACAAATAATGCCTATTAAATAAGCCCCCTTGGCAAAGTTTTTACTGTATTTTTAAGATTATTACATTACAAACATTTACATTTATCACACTATGTTAAAATACATGTAAGTCTTTATTTTGTTTACAAATGACAAAACCCAATAGCTCTTTCTCATTGCTTAAAACAAAGTCAAATCAAGGAAGGCATACTGGCTCAGAAAATTTTGGTATGGTATAAAACTTTATGTTGACCAGTCGATCTTATTCATACAAGTTTACAAGTTTACAAGTTTATTATATTCAAACCAGAAGGTCATAAACCCATGTGGCAAAATGTACATAATACAATGATATAAATATGGCGAATGTAATTATACACTATGGCATATATTTATACAGTGATTTGTATGAGACGTTTTCAAACTATGATGACAGTAACAGTGCATACTGAATTACGTACATACATAAACATACCTTTACACATTATACACATTCATATATATGTGAGTATGTACGTACAAAATAGAACTTATATCCACTACTGTTAATCTTGTTTCGAAAACGAAATAACAAGATAAACAAGTGGAGGATAACCTATAACAATTACATGAAATGCAACGAAGTCATAACGGACATAAACACGTAAAATGAACATAATATTATACAAACTAAACTTATGACCTATCATAAAGTAAATTATTTCTCAATGTAAATGATTTGTTTACTAAAATTCCAAGTGCCTTTAAAATTCCATTGTTTTCTGTATTTATGAGTTCTACAAATTTTAACATATTTGGACGTTCCCAATAATAAGCTGGTAAATATTGTTTTCTAATTTCAGCTAACTTGACACATTCCATAACAAAGTGATACTCGTCTTCTAAAATGTTACAAAATATGCATTTACGTTCACTAACTGGTGTACTAACAGGCTTGTTCCATCTTCCTGTTTCAATACAAAGTCTATGAGATGATAAACGAAGTCGTGATAAACTTATTCGGACTTTAGGTATATTCAGAGTATCGAGATAAGGCTGAAACCTAAAATTTGCGATATTTTTATAGAACATTGCCCGACTAGAATCATTCAGTCTACCTCTCCAGTTTTGCAAAAATTGGTCGCTTATCCTTTGTTTTATCAAAGATAGAAATAGTTTGGCGTCGCCAACCGTTTGATAATACCAAGCATCGGAAAAACCAAGCGTAAAAAGTAAATTTCTTAACAATGAACACCAATTTTTACTATTAGGCTTATCTAATATATCGTGGTACAACATGTTATAAATTACTTTGATATACTTTTTGGAATCTGCTTGCAATATTTTGATCCAGAATTTGACAATTACAAAATACCTATGATTTTGCAGTGACATTCTACCTAATTCACCATAAATAAAATCATTTTGAGTAGTTTTTTTAACTCCTAATAAACGTTTACAAAATTGTAAATGAACTCTTTCTAATGAACTACCACAATGAAAACCCCATATCTCACATCCATAATTTAAAATAGGTAAAACTAACTTGTCAAATAATTCTAATTTATGTCTGACCGTAATATTGGTAAATTTGTGTAAATATTTATTGAGTTTAAAAATTGCTTTCAATGCCTGGCCAGCTAACGTATTTTGTGCATCAGAGAATGATCCACCTGTAGAAAAAACTATGCCTAAATATACGAATTTACTAACAATTTCAAGGTGTTGTCGACCGTAGTTAAATACAGTATTATTTGGCAACCTTCCACCTTTTCTAAATACCATAACTTTTGTTTTAACAGGATTAACGGATAATTTCCATCTACTACAATAATCATATAACAGATCTAAGTTAAACTGTAATTCTTCACTACTATTTGCAAAAATAACGATATCATCGGCATATAATATTAAGAAAATTTTGAACATGTAAACATCTATCCCTTCAACACCATTTTCTGCATACATATCTTCAATATCATTTAAAAACATTGAAAAAAGAAACGGAGACAACGATTCACCTTGTCTTACGCCTAAATTGCACTCAAAACTATCACTCAGCTGATTCATATACTTTACCCTTGATTTGACATTGTCATAAATTGACCTTATGATATTAAGAATTTTGCCCCTTATGCCCAACTTGATCAACTTCAACCATAGATTGTCACGGGATACATAGTCAAATGCTTTACTGAAATCAATAAAGGCACAATATAATTGCTTATTGTTATTAATCATGTGACTAATTAAACCATGTAACACAAAAATATTGTCTGAAGTTCCCATACCTGACCTGAAACCGGCTTGTGACTCTATATAAACATTATACAATTCAGCCCATTCACAAAGTCGACTATTCAAAACCCTTGTAAAAAGTTTGCCGAGTGTACTAAGGAGTGTGATACCTCGGTAGTTATTTACATCATTTATGCTTCCTTTCTTGTGCAATGGAACTACAAACCCTTCTGACCATGATTCAGGAAAATAACCTAATTCGAAAATTTTGTTAAATAATGTCACTAAATGAGGTGTAATTACATTTTTTCCATGTATAAAAAATTCATTTAAGTACATATCAGGACCACCGGATTTATTTGTATTTAAGTGTTTGATAGACTTCAATAACTCATCATGTGTAAACGGCAGATTTAACTCTTCAAACATGATACTTAATTCGTTATTTTCATAACGTTCAATAAAATACAATACATCTTCATCAGGTGTAAAGAAACGATCTTCAGGATTATTGACAGCTTTAAAATATGTTTCAAACGATTCAAGAGAAATATTTGCTTCTTTAATTCCACAAGAACTTTTTAACATCTTCCAATATAATTTTGCATTCTTTTTTCTAGCTACCAATAGTTTTTGTGTTTCAGATATGTCATAATCCATTCTTGCTTTACGTATACAACTTTTATAATCCGAACGTCTTTTTACCATATATATTCTGTTCTGTTCTGTTTTGTCATGTCTAAACATATTCAAGGCCACATAAAATAATCTACGCTTATCTTCGCATTCAGCAGTATACCACTTATTTGTAGAATAATTTGAATCATTGGAAAAAGTAGTTGTAGAAAAATCACTACTCGAAGCACATTTAAAAAGAGGGGAGACTACATCGTCAACGACATTTGATAATTCACAAATACAATCGTCTATATCAGTTCTACACATAGCACTATTAACATTTTCAATAAAATTATTTAATTTATTCCTGGTATCATCTGCTGAAAGACTGTCTTTGTAAGCTTGTAATTTATCTTTATCCCATACATATTTATTTTTGACAGTATCATATTTCTTTTCATTTTGCACATTGGATGAAGAAGGACGCTTGAAACAAAATGTGAAATCCACTAAGCAATGATCTGATAAAAGGTTAGGTCCATGTACACTAAAATGTTCTATATTATTAAATAGATTTTGTGTAGTAATCACATAGTCCACTACACTAGAACCTTTGCTACCAACATAAGTAAAACAGCCAATATTTTTATCACACCCTACACGACCATTCAAAATACGCATACCTGTTTGTTTACATAGGTCTAACAAAAGCATACCGTTATTATTTGAACGACCCTTATCCTGTGAACAACGTTTTAAATTAACATCTATGGAATAGTTTTCTGGCAAAACGTCTATATTTGATAAATTGTCATCTAAAACAAAATCAGGCGAATCTGATGTATGAGAGTTGAGATCACCGCAGAGAACAAAATTAAAACCATTTTCGTACTTTGAATCCAAACTAACTATGAAATCTAACAAACGGTCATATGTATGCGAATTCATAGGTGTTTCTAAAATGGATGAAATATTCATTGTTTTCTCCCTACTGTTATTAAAGTCCCAGGACCACAATTACAAATACATGGTTCATACAGAAGTTCCGAGAAAAAATTCAAGTACTTTTCAAGGACTTTTTTCTAATTTTCAAGGACTAAAATGATGCACAACTATCATTCGTGAGCCATGTCGATGAGAAAATGCACTCAGTATTTCGGCTCATTTTCATAAATTTTTCTGTGGACTTGACTATTGGTAAAGGGAAATCACTTCGGAAGCAAGCGTGTCTAAATTCCCATTTCTGGTACATAGTTGAGACATCACACGTCAGCAGATTTGACTGACTGATACAGATAAACACTGTTTTCTCATAATTTTAAGGCGTGATACTATTATTTTGGATGTTTTACCAAGAAAGATGTCTTAACGGCACAAATGACATTTATTTGTGCCAAAAACATTCCTAACTTTAACTTTTTAAATCGATGTACATGTTTGAAATATAGAGTAGTATTTTTTTCAATAATATAGCAAAAAGTAAGAAAGAATTTTTGGCCACGCTTTTGGTGAAAAAACCATTTGAATACAAAAGAAATGAATATGTCAACTTTGTTTTAGAGTGAATAGAACATGGTTCTATCATTATCCTATCAGTTTATTTTTTTACAATAGTAAATTCAAAGAGATCCTAGGACTTATAAGGTGGTCTTAATACCAAGTTTGACCATATAAAGAAGGAATTTATCTAGATAAGCATCAAGCATACCAGGCTCATGGAAAGTACAGTCAAAGTAACATTGTGCATTATCATACCTCATGTGCTTTGCCCTATATAAAATTCCCACACCCTATCGGTGAACAAAAAATGATGTTACCCATGTACCATCATGATGTTACATCACACTAAGTCTAAATATATAAAAATAGATTATTGGGTTCCCAATAAAATAGTTCTTTGGTATTATAAAATAAATATCACATGCACTTGAGGGTGATAGCAGATATTGTAACCCTTAAAAAGTTTTGTCAACCTCAGCTTCGCCTCAGTTGACATTACTTTTCTCGGGTTCACAATATCTGCTATCACCCTCAAGTGCATGTGAAATTTATATAATATATTTCAGGACAGCTGACATTTCTATAAATGTGATAACATAGCTGGTGTTGTATGCTGCAGACCATGATCAACACATTTGTATAATATGTATACGGGTAAATATCAACATTCTATTAGTCATCTGTCAACAACTTTAGAGGAAATACAATAAAACTTATAAAAAAACCATTGAGGAAATATAAATGCATATCTTATTTTTACTGGTCAAATAAATTATCAAATGCTTTAATGCTTCCACTAGCATTTACTGTTACTTTAAAATTGGGCTAAAACAAATTTCCAAAAAGTAAACCATGAAAATTACCATAGCAACTACAAATGTACATTCAATTTATAGGTTTTTTCTAGTGCATAGGACCATAGATTTGTGATTCATACAACATTTCTTAACAATAAATATTAAAAAGATAGTCAAGCAATGCATGAAACAAAATTTACTTAACAATAATACTGCACCATGGTTATAAGAACTTTTAAAATATATATGTGTACACAAAGTTAAGATGTGTTCCATAGAAATCATCCATGTTTAACAATATCCTATACGGTAATGCCCTAATTGGTTATGCCCCTTTGTAAAACTAAGTTCTATCCTATAGTAGGAATCTAGAATCAATGTATATAGATTATAGTGACCTTTTTGCTGCTAACATTTGACCAGACAGCTTTAATTGAGTGTCTTCTTAGTTCACCATTATTGTGTAGTGTCTTTACCTCTCATGAAGAACTAAATACATATCTATCACTTCAACCTGCACCAAAACATATGATGCAAATGAAAATTACAGACTTGACTACAAAACATACAAACATAACAATAACCACTGAATATAACCTTGACCTTGGACCTATTGGCCTATAGATGAGAATCTACATGGCATTAATTTTGATCAGTTCTCAGTGAAGAGGGCAAACAATCAGTGTATGAACAACTGAGACTTGAGTACACATTTCCAATTACATTTCTTGCACGTAAATCCATCATTGTCCTTGCCGAGTATAAGTTTCTATGTTATCACAGTCCATTTTGTCTCACTCAGACTCAGCTACTCTGCTCTTCCTGTATTAAAGCAGCAAGCCTTTCAAAAGCCTGAAAAATTTGAAATAAACCTAAATCCATGCTTTTAGTTTCTTTTTCACACAAAGAGCAGAAATATAGACAGTTTCTATGCTAACTGTTTTGATTGGCTGTCTCAGCCACTATGCCTGCCTACAGACATTACTGTTAAGCCTAGTAATCTGGTATTTATGTATGACTGTATAAACCTTACAATAATATCAAGACACTGCATCAGTTGCATATTTTCAGCACTTAAGCAGCTGAAAGTGTAAAGCCCTATAATTTCTACACATTATTGATATTTCTAATACTGTTTTTTTAAGTCCCAACAAATTCAGAATAACACTTTGATATCGACATTCAATTTGACTGAAAATGGATGTTTTTACGTATATTTCGCTTTTCTAACTTAAACAGCAGGTAAAATTATCTATAAATACACAATGAAAATACATACAATATTCATCTGTTCCTCTGTACACATTGAGTAAGATGCCCTGACATACTGACAAGGCTGGGTACCATCTAGCTGAAACGCGTTCCCGGGTACAAACAGCACCTCTCTCTCCCGTGCCTTCACAGTAATCATCTTGTATGTATCTGGTACATTCAGCTTCATCCATAGAAACATCCCGCCAGACGGTTCGTTCCATTCTGCCAAACCTAATCATGTACATGTATATATTATGAGATATTAAATTAAAACCCTTAACAATATGACAACACATATCCTCATATCATATGACTACCAGATGTAAGAAAAAGTTTTGCAAGTAATAGAAATCAAAGTGAAACAGTACAAGAGTTGTATATGCATGACAACACTGGCTATGTTATAAGCCTCCAGAGCATTTTTACAGGCCTTACACTGCACACATAGAACTGTTGTTGATAGAATTCCATTCATACTATGCAACAGAAGTGCTTAGTGATGCACAGGAAGAAAGCCTCATACATCTTAGCAACCACTATAACTCCAAGAAAAGGCAAATAACTGATATCATATTAACACCAGTACACCAGTACAGGGTTTACATATGCATGATAACACATTACATTATAGTACGTCCTAAAGATTTTATTTCATAAAATTAAACCTGTGAGGTGTTTTCTTGCAGCATTCATGCAGAGATCTTTCTTGTCCCTGTAAAACTGTGTGACTACATCAACATGTCTGTCAAAGCCAGTATATCCCCACTGATCTAGAATCTGCAGTAGCACCATCTGAAATACAGCAGGAGAGTTTTTTTATATAACAATGATAAACTTTGGGTCCTTATGGTTATTTTCAAGCCTGGTGGTGACAAGATATGCAAATGTCACTGAATTCACCAAATTCTGTGCAGCAGCAAAATGAATTTGAAATTTATGACAATTTTTTAAATCTTTAATAGTTTTCCCTTAAAAGCCTGTTTTGGCAACAAATAAAGTGTTAAAGTGACATTATGCGCATCTTACTGCACATAGTGTATTTTTGGTGACAGTTTTATAAAAGCAATTTTTGGTTGCTGTGCATTTAAATGTGTTGAATTAATGAGTATGCCGCATTAGTATTTGAAGTTGGTGCTTTAGATATGAAAAAATCGGACTGATAAAATGATAGTTGATTGTGTCGTTGTTGATGTTGGTAGAGATTTCGGCAGTGGAAGGGAAGCAACTCCTGCATGCAGTTGTTCTTTTCTTAAATTGACTCTCCCAGTCAAATAAGAAAATCAATATTTGGAAAGTTATTTTTTCAGACTGGTAGCGGGAAGAGTTTGGTGTACTGAGTTAAAAGCTATTATTTCCTCTACGCTTTTGTACACACACCATTTTCAGCTGGATTTTTACTAGAAAAAAATGCGAATAATGTTACTTTCATTAATTTACCTGTGATAGACAACTTGCATGCATAACTGAGGCCTGCATATGTAAAGCAATTCTATCTAGAATAGGCTTCGGACCAGTAACACATCCAATCCTCATCCTGAAAATATAAGTGTTTGATTGACAACGTAAATATCACATTTAAACAAATTGACCAAAGTAGCGTAGTTGCTTAAATGTTTTCTTAATTTACAAACAGGACCTGGGTTAGATTGCTTGTAAGGTGTGTCCATTGGAAGTGCACAAGTGCTTTGGTCAACCAAGCTGTAAATAGGTATCAGAAATGTACTTTCTGTCTTTCTTTTGTGTAATGAATAGTTAGTTATAAAACTATTTTCACAATCAAGGCAAGACAAATTATTGTATTGAAAAAGAAAAAACTTTTTCCTCACCATTTACTATTTTAACCACAAGTTGGAAAACAAGAGCTGTCAGTAGACAGCGCGCCCGACTATTCTCAGTGATTGACAATATAAAATAATATCCAACTTTAATGTAAATTCTAAGTTGAAAAAGGGGCATAATTCTGTCAAAAGGCTTGATAGAGTTATCTACTCCTGTGTACAGGTTGGGGGCATGATGGTCAACAAGTGTGCAAAGTTTCAAAGCCAGATGACAATTGAATTGGAAAATATTTGAGGTGGTACGCAAACTTTAACGTAAATTCTAAGTAAAAAAAGGGGCATAATTCTGTCAAAATGCTTGATACAGTGACCTCCTCCTGTGTACAGGTTGGGGGCATGATGGTGAACAAGGGTGCGAAGTTTCAAAGCCAGATGACAATGGACTTTGAAAATATTGGAAGTGGTACGCAAACTTTAACTTAAACTCTTAAGTAGAAAAAGGGGCATAATTTTGTCAAAATGCTTGATAGAGTTACCTCCTCCTGTGTACAGGTTGGGGGCATGATGGTGAACAAGTGTGCAAAGTTTCAAAGCCATATGTCAATGGACTTTGAAAATATTTGAGGTGGTACGCAAACTTTAACGTAAACTCTAAGTAGAAAAAGGGGCATAATTTTGTCAAAATGCTTGATAGAGTTACCTCCTCCTGTGTACAGGTTGGGGGCATGATGGTGAACAAGTGTGCAAAGTTTCAAAGCCATATGTCAATGGACTTTGAAAATATTTGAGGTGGTACGCAAACTTTAACGTAAACTCTAAGTAGAAAAAGGGGCATAATTTTGTCAAAATGCTTGATAGAGTTACCTCCTCCTGTGTACAGGTTGGGGGCATGATGGTGAACAAGTGTGCAAAGTTTCAAAGCCATATGTCAATGGACTTTGAAAATATTAGAGGTGGTACGCAAACTTAAACATAAGTGGTTACGCTGGCGCAGACGCCGACGCTCGGGTGACTAGGATAGCTCTCCTTATTCTTCAAATAGTCGAGCTAAAAATGATGTACATGTATTAAAAACTTAATTCAATATACATGTACAAATATCAAAATGGATTGATGATTTTTAATGATAAGAATGAATTCATCAAGTCTGTCTCAGACATTCTGAATTATATTCCAACAAAATGAAATATGAAGAAAAGTTGAACTGAGTGTTAGAATGTTAATCAGTATCAGAGAGAAAAACCTGATGAAGGCTAAGAAAAGCTGAAACATTGTGTGCTATGAGAGTTAATCTTTACCATTTATCTACAAGTGTACCTAAACAAACACTTATTTTCGCGTGACAAGAATTATGTGATTTGTATGCAGACTGACTTATTCGTGAAATGGGAATTCTCTAATAGTTTATATATTAAGTGAAAATAACATTTCATGAGATTTTTTTTTAAAATAGCAAAATTAAATCATAATGAACATTCCTAATTTACAGAAATGTTAACATACTAGCTGCTTAAAGCAACAGACAAAAACACTTAAGCCTTTAAAAGCTAAGCTGGAAGCATATGAAAACACCTGAATTAAAAACTCATTGAGTCTTGGATCAAACTTGGTATGCAATGTAAATAAATGTCAAAATGTCTTACCCTGATGATATGAGTTTTGAAAATGAATCAAATCTAACAACTCTTCCATCAACATCTATTGATAAAAGACTTGGCACGTATGGCTGAAATAGCAAAACACATTAATTGGTTAACTACCAATGATACGTTTTTTTGACAATCAAGACAACAAGTTAGTCTTAGCTTACCTTTACCCTGATAATTTGAAAAATATCTTCAATATGAGCAGTTACATTAGTTGTTCAAAGGTGCGCTTACTGAATATTTACTGACTGAATAGCATGGAGAGCATGACCAGGCTGATCATTATCTGCACTTATCCCAAAGGCAGAATCA
>JAFMSR010000005.1:31055253-31080122 GCA_022818135.1 Saxidomus purpurata | reverse complement strand
TGGATTAAAAATTTTAGTATTTTATCAACTTGTCAGAAACCCTTGTTTAGACTGCAAATTACATCAATGAGTCAGCGGTTTGACCGGAACCTTTTTGTATGGTAATTCTATCTAACTTTATTTTATCAAAGTTTGTTATACAAAACTATAAGTCGTTGAACTTAACGATACCGGTAATGCTACATAATCACCATCGGGTTTCATTTTATATAACTTATAATATATACAATTTACTTTCATATAATAAACGCTTTCAATTCGGTGATTTACATGGCGAAGTTAATTCGATTATTGAAAGTACAGAATGACAGGAGATCCCAAAAATAGTTTTAATTTAATTAAATTTTGCGCTCGTTTTCATCATCAGACACGTAAGCATTGTTCCTGTGAGAACTTAATATACATATAAGGCCGGCCATACCCTTACTCAGTAAAAGGTTACAGTGGTCTGCACGCTGGCCCAAGAACTAACAAAGATACGCCGTTGATACCAACTTCGCAAATTCTAAAGATTTCCCACGTATATGGAAACCACTTAATATGTACAACTTGGATGCGGAAATTAAACAAAAACAACACATTTTGAAAGTCGTTCAACTTTTATGCTTTCCCAAATTCGACTTTTGTCCTTTTCTTTTTCAACATTAAACTTAAGCTGACTTTATTGGACTAAAATGTAATGAGTTGGAAACTGGTAGTGATTTACACAATACCCTCCAGGACCATGTGAATATTCATAATATGCAAAATTCATTTAGCAGATTTTATCGTGGTTACTTCAAACAAGCTGATTACATTTTAAGCTAATATTATTAAGCACAAAATCATGGTATGCAGTACTAAATATAGATTTAAAATCGTGACGAGCAGCGATGTAATAAATAATAAAAAGTTTTCACGGACCATAAAATCTACCTTCAAAATAAACCGATCAGGCGGATATAGCATACTTTTACAATATATAAAGTTCACAAATTCGAGCAAAGCAATAGAGATTCAATTGTGGCTTGTTTTTGCCACAAAACAGTCAGGTAGCTATCGCGAAAATAGTCTATACTTCGTGGCAGAAATATGCCATCATACGACTCTCTATATATCTACGCTTATAATTTTTGTTTTCGCACACTAGGACAGTTTCTTGTCCTTGAAGCATGTGCCATAACCTTGGCATAACTGTTTAGTTATTTGATGTTATGTGAGAAGACTCATCTGTTGATATTATCTAAGTTGGTCCCCGGCAGTATCGCGATTCTTTTCTTGATTGTATAATTTAAGTGGTCGTATAACAGGACAGAATCATCTTTTAAACATATGTGCGGTGGTGCACAACTAGAAAGTAAAGAATCCCAGTAAGAATGCACTTTTTACCCATTCATCGGTAGATTCTAAAAGTGACATTATGCGCATCTTACTGCACATAGTGTATTGTTGGTAACAGTTTTATAAAAGCAATTTTCGGTTGTTGTGCATTTAAATGTGTTAAACTAATGATAATGCCGCTTTAGTATTTGAAGTTGGTGCTTTAAAAAAAAAGGACTAATAAAATAATATATCCTTTCTCCTCAGTGATCTCGTGTTATTGTTGCTGTTGGTAGAGTTTCGGGAGTGGAAGGGAAGCAACTCCTGCATGCAGTTGTTTTTTTTAATTGACTCTCCCAGGCGAAATAGGAAAAAGTAATATTTTGAAAGTTATTATTTCGTACTGGTAGCAGGAAGAGTTTGGTGTATTGGGTTATAAGCTATTATTTCTTCTACCCGTTTTACACACACGTATTTCAGCTGGATTTTTACTTGAAAAAAATGTGCATAATTCCACTTTAAGCACATGAAAGGTGGTCCTTGCATAGAAAACCCACATTTGGAAAAGTATTTAAGAGGTTACTGCTGACTCCCTTTCATATGTCTGAATGTGATCATATCTCAACAGGAAAGGTCTAACATTGCCAGCATTTTTGAAAGATTCGATTCGATAGTCCCCCTTTATTATACTTTGATAATCTATGATTTTTGCCTGACTGGATTGCCTCCCTTTAACAATCACGTAAGGAAAATGGTTAGATTGGATCGATAATGATATTGGAAGTCAGTGGTTAAAGAAATTACCAATTCAGCTACCACAATGCTTTTATTGCTTTTGCTTACAGGGACAAAACAACAGAAAGATACAACAATTAATGAACAAAAGAAGAAAGCGTGTTTGAAATGCATACATTTTATTTTGATAAAGAGTTTTTACAGTGAACTATTCAGATATATGCTGACTTTGTCTTACTACATTTGCTATTTAATATACATGTAATGTCATATCTAAAACAAAAATAATTCACAAAACATAGGCATACATCCTTTAATGTCTGTTGTATGAATTGACTTAGCCCTATCACTTTTACTTATCTACGTATAACGGGCATTTTCCAATAGACGAACATGCAATTACTGATACGTAAAACGGACCTACCCTGTGTGGATATCCTAGATGCCATGTTACTGTTATTTCTTCACCGATTTTCAAATTCGTGATAGGACCAAGACCTGAAATTGTAAAAATGTAATTAAAAATAGGGACAAACCCGTGTTAAAGGCCAATTCCGAAGTAACATTACCCTGCGGTAAAAACCAGCAGGGATTATACAGTGCAATTCTCATTAGACACACTCGTTAATGAGGACCATTTGTCAACGAAGACCATTCGAATTCCCGATCAATGTTCTTTGTTCACAGTTTCGTATTGATAAGTTTACACAAGTGTACGCCAATGTTCACAATATGATTTTTTTTCAGTTGCTTTTTACATCTGAAAATTAATTTTCTTGAGAAATACACACTTTCCTTTTTATTGTTAACGCTGTTTATGGGAAGACATTAAGTTTAAATCTCTACTATTTGCGTTGACACGAACGTATCCTGTTAGATATGCTATATGACTTTTATAAAATGTATCTTTGCCAATGCTGCCTCTAAGCCTGTTGAGGGGAAACGGACCACAACAAAGTTGTTTGTTTATTTGAGTGAAGCGCTTGCTGACAATAATCATCTTTTGTGTTTCGTTGAAATTCATTAGCTCCACTTCCCTACAGTACTTTCAGTGTTTTGATGTAGTAGTGTCAGTGGAATTTCTTTCAAAAATGTTGTTTCAATTTGTTCAAGGATTCATTAAATGATCCATCATTATGTATAATTGCTTGATTTGATTTGAAGCAAATTTTATAAAGGTCCGTCTATAAGAGCAAATGTATATGTGGATGAGACCTCTATGTATAATTGCTCGACATCTGTACGATTAAACAGTTTAGTTTAATGCCCATTGACAAGGTTTCACCCTCGTGACACTAAGGTATATGGTTGATGAGACCTATAGTTGTAGTGTCGTTTTATTGTTTTTTAAAATGAACTAATATTTACTATAAAACGTCTTCTGCTAAATTATGTTTTCTGATTAAATGTACATATATTTACATAAGATATTATAGAGAATTAATTATTACTACAATTTAATGTTGCACTGAAAATTTCTCTTAAAACGCTTACATTTATATATTTCTATTACCTCCCTTTATTTTAAAAATTGTAAAAACAAGAAGGCTAGGACCAGTATACTTTTTATTGTTCTTTTTTAAAAGAAAACCCATTGCATCTTGTTATCCTTTTTGTTTTTACTGTATTATGAAATATGCCGCCGTACGTCTAGTTCCGTTACGCGCTACATTTAGCGGACGTCACTTTACTAAGTCTTGTTTATTAAAATATTAAATGTAATTTACTGCACATAAGACGTACAAAAGTCGAAACACTTAACATGTTGTGCGTTGTGATTAATTTTTATTTCTTACTGACTTAGTACAGTGACTGTTACTGTAAAGAAAGATGATTATCTAGGATGATTATCTAGGATGATTATCTAGAACTTTATCTAGACTGAACTTTATCTTTCCTCGTTGACAGAACATGTTCAAGTTGATTTACAGGATAAACTCGATTTATCAGGAAGATACTTAGACTGGTTTTCATAAAATCGGAATTGGTTCCTACGTACCTTGCGCTGTACATACGAAGGCTGTGAAATGGGTAACCAGACGAAAAGCACGTTTCGAAAGCGAGTGTGCTTGTGACAATTTACTGCCTTAGGTAGACTTTCAGGAGGAAATTTACTGACAGCAGATAAGATGAGGTGTTGTCATGCATATGATTTTGAAGATAAATATGTTCTGCATCGATAGACACCAGTAACATGTGATATTATTGCTACACGACTAAAATACAAGTTGATAACCGCGGCATAGTCGTGATTTTCACGATGAAAAGATTTATATCTTATAAGGCTGTTTAGTGAAAATTTTCTAATTTTACAACTTTCTTTGATAACTTTATTTTGATTACTGTACGGCCGTAGTTGTACTTGAGTGATAAAATTATGCCTGCCAGTCGGGTTGGAACTCCATACTCCAAGTGTCTGTGGAATTTCTGGCCGCTTCCATACAGTACTTTCAGTGTTTTGTTTTAGTAGTGTCAGTGGAATTGTTGATCGCAGTATACAAAGATACTGCTCGTAGCAACAAACTCCATTTAAAAACTTTTAGGTAATTGTTTTGGTCATGGACGAATTTTAGGGTAAATATCAAAATAAACATAAGGAAAACAGTAAATATAAAAAATAACACACATTGTATTAGTACAATACTTACACAAATACTTCAAACTATGCTATATAAATTTAGTTTATAATGACGCAGTATTGATGAGTTTACCTCAGGATCGAAGGACCAGAGTTCGATTCTCATCAGTGTTCATGGCGTTAGCCTGCTTAGGTATGTCACTCTAATTACACATTGGGGCCTTGATCAGAAATAAAACTTGAAACTTGGCACTCTTTGTATCTTTGAACTCGATTACATCTGCACAGAGTCTCAAGAACGTTAAATGTAAGTTATAAGAACTTATTAAAACAAACTAAGCAATTTAGTTTAGAACAATGTTATAGTGACTTGTAAAGTGTTAAGTATAATACATTGTGTTGGTCGTATATATCTCTCCATATCATATGATTATACATGTTATATGTTTTAATATCGTTCTTGTGTGTATCTGTAGTTGTTTGTATACAAATTACAATATAATATGATGACAAAGTACATCAGAATAGATATACCCTATCAAGTATACCATAAATACCAGTTTTAAATGACAAACATTCGAAATAGAATTCGTAAATTATCTTCTAATCTTCAGGCGCACCGAACCATAAAATGTTTAACATCAATGATTGAAATGTGTACTGAAAACTGCTCTCTTCTTTTCAAATTCATCACGCCGGTTTCGTGTTTGATCGGAAAGTCAAATTAAATAGAGGTTGTGGTTACTCTCTGTCTAAAGGGCCGGCAAGACACCCTGAGCCCATTCCCCTTTAATGATAGGCCGGTATGCAAATCGTAACCATTTTTAATTGCTGGAGGTTCACAAGCCGGCAATATTGGAACGCGCATGTAATTGTTAACAGAAAGGTATAAAAATTGCAAATGGCCGGTGTTCCACCGCGGTCAGCACAAACGAGACCCCAGTAAAATACAATCGGAAATCCTCGGCCGATTTCGTTACCCAGCATCAATGCAAACCGCCGTTTTAAAGCCGCATTTTCATACAAGATTTTCCAGTGTTTCTTTTCAGTCGTTAAAAAGATATTCTGCGTGTGATTTTATCCATATAACAGACTTCTATGACTAAATCTGAAGTAGTGGCTAAAACGAAATTGGGTGGGGTTATTCTTGCTTGCCTCCTCGCAGATATATGTTGTTTACAGAACATGTTCGACCAGTCACGTGACCAGGACTTTCCTTTATCATGGCTGTTCTTTCGCTATTTTCCGTTTAATTGTATCGGATATATCTTCAAAATATGGGTACTCTTGCAACCCTTGAAAGACTGGAAATCATGATAAAAAGAAGCTGTAATTTTATATAGAAAACAGTAGATAGTCTACTACATTTAAAGGTTTCAAACCAAAACACACAGACGAGCGTCTCCTGCTGCTAAGATGCGTTCTTGTTTACGATCGTACCTGCTGTGTTATCCGGTTGTAAGCCTCTTTTTTGTTGCGAGATTTTGGTAAGATTGCGGATACGGATGTCATTTTACGTTTACCACGAAAACATTTCTTTTTTTTTTTCGTTTTGCAATTACACATGTACAGTGCAACCTCGAGGCAGCGAACATCCTTGAGAACACAAAAAATACATACAAAACCCATACAAATTACAAATCATTTTTCTTACTCTACAAAACTAATTGTCGTATTGTAAATAATTTCATTATTATATTAATTCATATTTGTAATTCTTTGGAGCTTTACAATTTTTTGTCGGGAGTCATACTGAATAGAACATTTTACACAAGAGCTATTCAGATATCTATTGTACGTAATTTTTTTCTTCCTTATTTTAGTTGAGGTGAAAAGTTTGAACGCAAACACGAAAAGAGTGACAGCAGTTACTGTTTTCCACCCAATACTCCATAAATAATGACACGGACAGAAATAATAAACGAACAAGAGCGTGTATCGGAACAATCTAAATGTGAATGTAAAGCATATATTAAATGTGTTTTGGCGCAAAACTTAATGTAAATCAAATCGTATGTAAGGAGGCGTTGTGAACAATTGAACCAGAAGTAAACACATTTTTTTTCTTCATGGTAAGGGCAACGATCTTTATTTTAATCAGATCGATCTTGAATTTGTGTATATAGGAAAAGTAGTGCCGAAAGTCATGGTACTTGGTATTTTACAATCTGATATAAAGACAATCGGTTAAACCGTAATATATTATTTGAGAAAGAAGTACACGGAAAAAAGTAAGAAAAAAGAAAACAAAAGAAAGACAGAAAGATAAAAACAGAAGGAAAGAAAGGAATATACACTGACTATATACTTTCTAACAGCCTAAACGCGCTTTAATTTCCTTTGACGATGCTCATGTTACTCACATACAGTAGTTCAATATATGTGCTTCAAACATCCTAGATACTTTAGAATTTTTTGTTTACTAATCCTTCAAGCAAAAATGCGTTTCCAGTCTAAAATAGACCCAAAATCAAATAACATTCTAAATGTGCATACGTACTTAAAGTGTATTTTTTCAATCTGGATTCGGTTCCTCATTTTTACAGGACTGTTTAAGTGTTTTTGTGGAAACATTTTAAGACGTAATTTTAAAGGAGACCCTTAATAAGGAGCATGAATGATACTACCCATGTTTTCGCATTGTAACTGTTATTGATTCAAAGCTATATATTGTTTGGACTTCTATTATCGTGTACATGTATGTGTCACTTCACGCCCCGATTCCAATATCAATAAACGGTTATTTAAAATAGATTTGCATTCATTTTCATACTGTACCATTTATTCTTTTATACCATTGGCTTGCAATTGTTTTTCTCGATGAATAAGGTAAATACTGTTATAGCAATTGTTATACAAATAACTGAATTGAATTTTACGTTATTTCGCAATATTACTTATTCAAGAATTCCTTATGTTGAAAGTTTGTCGCCGACTGCAATTTTGACTAAACTGGATTATTTATGTATTCACTTACTGTACAACTTAACTTGTTTATCCAGTCAAACGAAACAAACTAAGACAGTCTTAATTGAGAAACATTATGTTACCTTTCGACATTCCACATGGCGGCGGGGTTCGAACAACGTCCAAGAAATCTAAAGCATATTTGCGCGCAGGAGGGTATGTCAGTCTCATATGTCCTGTACTGGGCGTGGCCAGTAGCAAAAATATCACAGAAAACAAAAAAGTACACATTTGTATTCCAGGAGACATGTTTTCTTTTTGCATTTATCGCATAAAAATATGCGAAGTGTCTTTAAACGAAAACGTATCCACAACACCCGCACTACACCCTATCTCTATTATCAAAACCTAAACACTAAAATCGAATATGTTAAATGTGACACAACAATTTCTACTTTTCAGCTAATCGTTCCGGATCGAATATCCTTACTAAGTTATGGTTAACGAATAGGAACGGTTTATATTGTATGGAAGCCTTGGAGGGCCACTTTTGAGTTTCGACTTACGGGTGTTTTTTTTACTTTTGACTTATGACTTTCGACTTTTGACTTATGACAGATACGAGTTGGCAAAGTTTCCAAAGAGTCATAATGGTGTAAAATTTTGTTTCTTCAATCCAGGTGTAGAAACAATAAGTAAATTATGTCTGTGCGTAGTACTGCAAACTTGTTTGCTGTAAATAAATTATCTAAGTTACTTTTGTCTTTGTCATTTATTTTAGTATGAATGAGCCGTTACGGCTCGCCAGGAGGCGACGGGAGCCTCCGCAGTGAGCGGCGACGCAGGTTTCCTCTTTCTTTAAGCGGGGGAGGGGGAAGAGGGAGGGGGCATGGCCCCAGGCGTAAAGCCAACTATCAAGGAACTGAAAAAAATTTAAATTTTGAAATTTTTTGTTGCTATGGTAACATTTAAAAAAATATTGTTTTCATGTACCTATAGGTTATATCACAAGGTATACCGAAGGAAATTAAAGTGCTGTAATTGTATAAGTATATTGTTTTTGATGGGTCCTCTGTAGCAGGTTCCTAGTATTACCTGAACCTGCCCTGGAGGTCCTCATGAGGACCTGTATAGGGTTAGGGTTAGGGTTTATTTTTCAAGTCAAGTAAAAGTCAAAGTCAAAGTCAAAGTCATAAGTCAAAAGTCAAAAGTAATAAGTCATAAGTCAATATATATATATATATATATATTGATTTTATTAAAATCTTTTAAATCGAAATTGTATTTTATTGAGTGTGGTCGTGTTTATATTGTTCTTATAAAAATGCCAAAGAGGCAATCAGCAGTGCTTTTGGGAATGATCGCGCGAAGCGAAAAGGCGACGTTATATTACTTATATATCTCGTAGGAGGTATTATAAGAGAAAGAATTTTACAAGAAGAGAAACTATTATCGAAAACACCGTTCTTGTCGATGTCATAAGTCAAAAGTCGAAAGTCTACTAAAAGTCAAAAACACCCGTAAGCCGAAACTCAAAAGTGGCCCTCCTAGGCTTCCATAATATTGCATATAATAGACTCTATGAAACGGGCCAAAAATCAGTACGGATTTGATATAAAAGTACAGTAGAACGAATTGATCATGAAACATAATCATGCGAAAAAGCTGTTTATTTATATGTATTAGTCTGATTTCTCTCTCTCTCTCTCTCTCTCTCTCTCTCTCTCTCTCTCTCTCTCTCTCTCTCTCTTTCTCTCGTTGTATTTAATCAAGTTATAAAATTTGTGTTATAGAATTTTGTTATGAATGTATGTTGCGGAAGCTAGACATGTAACATGACCAACAGTAAATCGTTGTCGTCTGCGTTATAATCCTTATTCCAATGCTGATTAAAAAAAAAATTGTTTTGAGGATAGGGATGGGAAGGAGGGAGGTTCTATATTTGGCTTTGGTACGGTAGGTCGTAAAATATTTGTTTTGATTAAAGACGCAAGCATGTAGTGGAGCACAACAGCAAAAGTAGAGCGTGAATCACACGTTCACCTCGGCATATACCATTGCTTTCAAGTAAGCTATGACGCAGTGGTAGCGCGTTCATTTCGGGATCGGAGGGTCCCGGGTTCGATCCCAACCGGTAATATGTAGCAGTAATGACCATAGGCAAGACACAATAATTCCACACTGCCTTTTCCTTTCCCTTTTTCAAGGAGGCTGATTCCATCTCTGGATTTAGTCTCGAGAACAATAGATGTACGTTGTAAGAACTTGTTTCGCAATCGATAATAAATATATCAATATTCAAACACAGACAGTTCTCGCTAAATGTTGTTAATATTTAAGATTTGTATTAAATCAATAATCAGTTTTTAATTGTTCTAAAATATGAAATTTGCTTGTAATAAACGTTGACATGACACGTTGTCAGATACGTATATAATCAATTCATTACAAAGACAAATCTAAGAAATGATAACTGACTGAAAGTTTCCTTTTTTATCCGACAGTATCGTCGGTTGATCTTATTACAGCTTTGTCGCACAATACATTTTCCTTACGAGTGTATGGCATTCACATTATGGTTTTCTTTTTAGAAGGGATCGACGCTATTAAGTGTCTAGTATGCAGTATTAATACATGACCTTGTTGAAGATAGAGAGAGAAAACGAACATAGGTCGGACCGACTGCTCGACATGTGAAACAAGATATAGAGCATCAATATTGAGTGGGCCGCATCTGTACGTTAAACCTGCTTAAATACAGTGGTAAATACAAAGGAAAACGCATAAGTCACATCTCATTCACTATTGCTGAACAATACTTCCTCTGATAAATATGTGACATGTGACTGGCTATTATGGAGTAAGTAAGTCAAGCTTATTTTATGAAATATCTTAAGTATTAGCAAAATGCGTTCTTGTGAACATTCAGACTTTAAGTAAACGGACAATTACTTTCATTCACTAGAACTGGCTTTGACACCGTCTTGAATTTGACTTAAATATAAATAAAAAGAAAAAAAATCCACTTGAACGTGATTACTCCCTTTAGTTTAACACTGAAGAGAGTGTAATTCCCGGAAATCACGTGGGGGTCTATCTCATTTTGCAGTCAAAATTCCGTACGGTCATTAAAATTCAGAAAGGTATTGTAAAGAGCCATTGAACTAAACAAACCAGGCACTGCTTTTTACAAAATACAGCAATGGCTAATATCTAATTTATTGATCGTAATCAGGCACTACAAAATACACAATTTCTGTTAAAGGTGGGTGTTCTTTTGTATTACAGTCGTTATAAGGTGAATAATATATCATTTTTCAGGAAGAATGAAATTATTTAGAGGGTATGGAGTACTTAACGACGATTAAGCGAAGTACAATCCCTTCTTTCTGCGCAAGTACTGGTCAGAACACCAGGAAGAAGTCATCGAAAGAAGCTAATATAAGTTGGAATCGGTGTAAAAATGAGTTTAAACTAAGAACCGAATCACAATTGAGCCCGCCATACTTCACTACCATGCATTATATAAAATGCAGGGTTCAAACCGAGGCCGCTGTGCTTCTAGACTATTAAGCGAAGTGCCGGATCACAATCACGGCTGTTGTAATTCACCACTTTAAGTTTAGTACCGGACACGATCGAAGCCGCTGTACTTCACGACCACTGTTCTTAGACCGGATCAAGAAAGAGGCCACTGTACTTCACGACACGGGTCACAATTGAAAACGCTGTACTTCACGACCAATATGCAAAGTACCAGTTCACAATCGAGGCTGTCGTATTTCACGACCATTATACGATGTTCCGCATCCCATTCAGGGCTGCTGTACTTCAGGAACACTACGTTAAGTACCGATCTGAAAACGAGGCTGCCGTATTTCACGACCATTATATGAAGTACGGATTAACAATCTTGACCGCTATACTTTATGACTATCATGTTAAGTACCTGATCGAAATGGTACGTCATGTACTAAACGACAATTTAGTTCAGTGCCCTATCAGGATCGAGGCTCCAGTATTTCACGACTATTATGTGAATGCCAGATTACAATCAGCATCAAAATCGAGGGGCCGTTACATTCAATAAGTGCAGAGTGCTGTGATTCACGAACAATGTGACCAATGTTGGATCACATTCGAGGTTGCTGCACTTTATAAACATTATGTGAATAACGAATTACAATCGAGGCCGCTGAGCTTTGCGTTCATTTTGTGCAATGAGGATAAAATTCAAGTCACCGTGTTCTACGACCATTATGCCAAGTGCAAATTCACTGTCAAGCCTGCTGCATTTCACGAAGATAAGTAACGGATCACAACTGATGCCGCTGTACTTCACGACCATTAAGGAAAATGCCAGATCAAGACCAAGGCTTCTGCACTTCACGACCATAATGTTAAGTGTCACATCACAATCGATGTCATTGTACTTCAAGACCATTAAGCAAAGTGCCGTATTAAAATTTAAGGCCTCTGTACTTTACGTCCATTGTGTAAAATGTTGCTTAACAATCGAAGCCGCTGTACAATCATTACGCAAAACGCCATATCACAATCGATGCTGTTGTACTTCACGGCTATTATTTGACATGCCAGGTCACAATTGATGCTGCTGTACTTCACGACCATTATGTTAAATGCCGGGTCACAATCAAGGCTGCTGTACTTCACGACCATTATGTTAAGTGTGAGATTATAATAAAGGCTTCTGAACTTCAAGACCATTATGTGAAGTGGCGGGTCACAATTGGCGAGACTGCTGTACTTCATGACCAATATGTTAAGTACCGGATCACAATCGAGGCTGCTGTACTTCACGACCATTATGTATAGTATAGGTACACATTCAATGCTGCTGTATTTCACCACTGTTTTTTAAGTGCCGGGTCACAATCGATGCTGCTGTACTTCACAACAATTATGTTAAGTGCCGGGTCACTATCGATGCTACTGTTCTTCGTGACCAATATGTTCAGTGACGTGTCACAATCGATGCTGCCTTGCTTCACGACCATTATGTTAAATGCCGGGTTACAATCGATGCTGCTGTACTTCACGACCATTATGTTAAGTGACGGGTCACAATCCATGCTACTGTACTTCATGACCAATATGTTCAGTGACGGGCCACAATCGATGCTGCCTTGCTTCACGACCATTATGTTAAATGCCGGGTTACAATCGATGCTGCTGTACTTCATGACCAATATGTTCAGTGACGGGCCACAATCGATGCTACTGTACTTCATGACCATTATGTTAAGTAACGGGTCACAGTCGAATGTTACTGTATAGTCACGACCATTATGTTAATTGACGGGTACACTATTCGATGCTACTGTACTTTCACGACCATTATTGTTCAGTGACGGAAGTCACGATCGATGCTACCGTACTTCATGACCTATATGTTCAGTGAAAGGCCACAATCTGATGCTACTGTACTTCATGACCAATATGTTCAGTGTCGGGCCACAATCGATGCTACTGTACTTCACACAAGACACAGTATGTTAAATAGCCGGGTTACAATCGATGCTGCTGTACTTCACGACCATTATCATTGTTAAGATGACGGGTCACAATCCCGATAGCACAATACTGTACTGTCACGACCATTATGTTCAGTGACGGGTCACAATCGATGCTATACTGTACCTCATGACCAGTATGTTCAGTGACGGGCCACAATCGATGCTACTGTACTTCATGACCAATATGTTCAGTGTCGGGCCACAATCGATGCTACTGTACTTCACGACCAGTATGTTAAATGCCGGGTTACAATCGATGCTGCTGTACTTCACGACCATTATGTTAAGTGACGGGCCACAATCGATGCTACTGTACTTCACGACCATTATGTTAAGTGACGGGTCACAATCGATGCTGCTGTACTTCATGACCAATATGTTAAGTGACGGGTCACAATCCATGCTGCTGTACTTCATGACCAATATGTTCAGTGACGGGTCACAATCGATGCTGCTGTACTTCACGACCATTATGTTAAGTGGCGGGCCACAATCGATGCTACTGTACTTCATGACCAATATGTTCAGTGACGAGTCACAATCGATGCTACTGTACTTCACGACCATTATGTTAAGTGGCGGGCCACAATCGATGCTACTGTACTTCATGACCAATATGTTCAGTGATGTGTCACAATCGAGACTGCTGTAATACACGACCATTATGTTAAATGCCGGGTCACTATCGATGCTACTGTACTTCATGACCAATATGTTCAGTGACGGGTCACAATCGATGCTGCTGTACTTCACGACCATTATGTTAAGTAGCGGGTCACAATCGATGCTACTGTACTTCACGACCATTATGTTAAGTAGCGGGTCACAATCGATGCTACTGTACTTCACGACCATTATGTTAAGTAGCGGGTCACTATCGATGCTACTGTACTTCACGACCAATATGTTCAGTGACGGGCCACAATCGATGCTACTGTACTTCATGACCAATATGTTCAGTGACGGGCCACAATCGATGCTACTGTACTTCACGACCAGTATGTTAAATGGCGGGCCACAATCGATGCTACTGTACTTCACGACCATTATGTTCAGTGACGGGTCACAATCGATGCTAGTGTACTTCATGGCCAATTTGTTAAGTGACGGGTCACAATCCATGCTACTGTACTTCATGACCAATATGTTCAGTGACGGGTCACAATCGATGCTGCTATACTTCACGACCATTATGTTAAGTGGCGGGCCACAATCGATGCTACTGTACTTCATGACCAATATGTTCAGTGACGGGTCACAATCGATGCTGCTGTACTTCACGACCATTATGTTAAGTGGCGGGCCACAATCGATGCTACTGTACTTCATGACCAATATGTTCAGTGACGGGTCACAATCGAGACTGCTGTAATACACGACCATTATGTTAAATGCCGGGTCACTATCGATGCTACTGTACTTCATGACCAATATGTTAAGTGACGGGTCACAATCGATGCTACTGTACTTCACGACCATTATGTTAAGTGGCGGGCCACAATCGATGCTACTGTACTTCACGACCAATATGTTCAGTGACGGGTCACAATCGATGCTACTGTACTTCACGACCATTATGTTAAGTGGCGGGCCACAATCGATGCTACTGTACTTCATGACCAATATGTTCAGTGACGGGTCACAATCGATGCTACTGTACTTCACGACCATTATGTTAAGTGGCGGGCCACAATCGATGCTACTGTACTTCATGACCAATATGTTCAGTGACGGGTTACAATTGATGCTGCTGTACTTCACGACCAATTTGTTCAGTGACGGATCACAATCGAGGCTACTGTACTTCAATACCATTATGTTTAGGACCAGGTTACAATCGAGGCTGCTGTACTTCACGACCATTAAGTTAAATGCCGGGTCACAATCGATGTTGCTGTAATACATTACCATTATTTTAAATGCCGGGTCATAATCGAGGCTACAGTTCTTCACGACTATTATTTTAAGTGCAGAGTCACAATCGATGCTGTAGTTCACCACCATTCTATTATGTGCAGAGTCACAATTGAGGCTGCTGTACACCATGACCATTAAGTGAATTGCCGGATCACAGTCAATGCTGCTGTACTTCAATAATTATAGTGTTAAGTACCGAATCAAAAGTGAAGCTGCCCTTATGTACAACTCTTGTGATAATTCTGGGTCACAATCGAGGCTGCTGTACTTCGCGTCCATTATATTAAGTGCAGAGTACACCATGACCATTAAGTGAATTACCTGATCACAAGTGCGGCTGCTGTGATTCACAGTTTGACCCGGCACTTCAAATTATAATCGTTTAGTACAGCAGCATCGATTTTGACCTGGAATTTCAAATAATAGTCGTGAAGTACAGAAGCATCAATTGTGACCCAGTACTTAACATAATAGTCGTGTAGTACAGTCATCATGTTAAGTACCGGATCAATGAAGCTGCTGTAATTTACAACTTCTGTGATAATTCTGGGTTACAATCGAGTCTGCTGTACTACTAGACTGTTGTATGAAGTGCCGGATTATACATGTATATTTAAGGCCATTATTCGAAGTGATGGGTCATAATCGAGGCGGCTGTACTTCACCACCATTGTGCGAAGTACCGGCTCAAAATCGATGCTGCTGTACAACACGACTATTATGTTAAGTGCCTGGTCAAATTCGAGACTGCTGTACTTCACAACCGTTACGTTGAGTGCCGGATCAAAATCGAGACCGTTGTACTTCATTAATTATGCGAAGGCCCGGGTCACAATCAGGGCGGTGTTTCATATCCATTATATTAATCACAATCGAAACTGGCGCACTTCGTCATAATATGCCAATCCTGGCTGATGTACTTCACGAGTATTTTGTGTAGTGCCGGGTCACAATCGGGGCTGCTGTTCTTCATGGCCAATACACTTAGTGCCGGGTCACAATCAAGGCTGCTGTTCTTCACCACCATTATGCGAAGTGCAGGGTCACAATCGATTCTGCTGTACTTCACGACTATTATGTGAAGTTCCAGATCATAATCGGAGCTCCTTGTTAAATTCTCGCTGGCAAACAACGCATATAATATGAAAACGTCATGGATGGTCACCTCCAGACAAACCAGCAAACGGCTATCCTTATTAAATCTGTCCCTTCAGGGAGATACATATTTTTTCTTCTTGTCGTCCATCTGTCTATATGTTTGTCTGTCCGTCCTTCTTTGGCGTATGTCCACTTTGCATTGTCCGCTCTTCGTCTCCGAAACTCTTGTTGGAGTTTCATCAAATTTGGTAGAAATCATTAATATGAAATCAAATTGTGCATATTACAATTTGGAGTCATATAGTCAAAGGTAAAGGTCACAGGGGCGTTAAACTTGTAAATCGTGTCCGCTTTTTATCACCAAAACCCCGTGTTTGATTTTAATCAAACTTTGTGGGAAGTATAAGTATGAAGTCTTCTTGTGCATATTACGATTTTGGGTCATACAGCCAAAGGTCAAGGCCATTGGGCCATGGAACTTAAAATTTTTGCCCCCTCTTCATCTCGTAAACCTGTGTAGAAAAAAGTCTAGTTATAATTATTATATTTTGGGGTCATATTATTAAAGGTCAAGGTCACATGAGCCTGAAACTTATAATTCTTGTCCGGTCTCCATCTCCTAAACCCCTTGATGGATTTTGATTAGACTTTTAGGTAAGCATTAGTATGAGGTCTAGCTGTGCATAATACAATTTTAGATCATATAATAAAAGGTCAAGGTCACATGGGCCTAAGAATTATGAATCTTGTCTGCTCTTTATCTGCTTAACCCATTGTTGGATTTTCAAACTTGATGTGAAGCGGTAGTATGAAGTATAGTTGTACAGATTATAATTTGGGGTCATATGGTCAAAGGCCAATAACACAGAGGCATGAAAGTTGATAATATTGTCCACTCTTCATTTCCTAATTACAAAGTTGGATTTTCATCAGACTTTTAGGGAAGCATCAGTATGAAGTCCAGTTTGTCATGGCCATTGGAAGACCCCTATTGATTTTTGGGCCAGAGGTCAATTTCACAATGCCCTTTAATGAAAGAACAGTTTCCAATTAATAGCTGAAGAATGGGCTATCGTAGGATCATTTTAGTTTATAGGGTTATTGTTGATAACATATGAATGACCTGAGTTTGAGGTCAGTGGTCAAAGTCCCTTTTGGGGGACTTAGACCGGATGGGAGATACTGTTTTTATCAAAAACAATTTTCTAGTTTTCGACTTGGAACACGACTATGGAAGACATCATTGCAAACAACCACTGAGTGAAATGATGGAGGATAAAGTTCTAGTACAAACAACGAAATACATGTACATTTGTACTTGTCGTTTTTTCCTTTTTCTAGCGAGACTGCCCACTGAAAATTAAGTTTAAAAAAGACAACTCCAGCGGAGATGTTTCAAACATATATCAATGTTACTCTTTTTGAATCAACAATATCTACCATTATGAACTGTCGACTATACACATCTGCACTGCAGTCAGTAACTTATGGCTGACAGTAGATAAGACTACCAAAAGGGATCTCACATTTGCCAAAATCTCAGACGAGTAGTCTCCGGAGACACAATGACACGGGAGCTGACACAGTAATTATATACTTGTACAGGACAGGACACACAGGAACTGTACCATGTACAATAATAGAAGCTGAAGCCATCTTACCTGATGTACAAGAGTCAGAGCAGACGGGTCTCTAAGTGACAATCGAAATAGCTGCTTTTTCAGTTGTACGTGGCTTTAGTAGCAACAACGTATATGCTCTTCCCAGAGAGTTTACCAAGTTTAGCCAACAGAGTAGTGTCCTTTTACTGTGCCGTTGATGTGAAGAGTGGCAAGTTTATTGTGGTGTTTCTGGAAATAAGAAGGCGGACAAGATCGCCAAACAATTAGCATAAATTGACAATCATTTAAGCATGCCACTCAAATATTATATGTCACTGTGACACATATTTTAATAATGCTGGAGCAAGACAAAGATAACTTCATCTACTGAACATGTCGGAACGAGTCACACTGTTGAAACATACAGGGGAGACAACAGGATAAATTCAGACAGTTCTCAAAATGAAGTTGTTTCCATCTTAACGGTATCATTAGGCTACAGTACATACACTGCAAATGTGGTCATTCTCCCATGTCCTCAGTTGAGCAAAAGAGAAACGACAGAAGTTCTAAAAATGAAGGATCTAGGGGACAGATTGTATTCTCCGTTTGACCGGGTGATAGTATAGACTTTGAGTGAGAAGGTTAAGAAGAAGGGACATCGAAATGGTTAATCCAACATAAAAAATCTCTAAAGTGAAATCTTAAATCCAGTTTTGTTTGATAACTGAATAAGAGAATTCAATTTTCAATTGGTATATGTACTGTTAAAATTTAATACAGTCAAGATTTGTCAAATCCATTCAGTTACTTCGAATTATTGCCCATGAAATTCTAAAAGATTGAATATCATCCTTTCTTTCGCTCGTCTGTTCTGAATTTTGTTGAATTTGTGAAAATTTGTTGAATTTTGTGCCTAAATGTATACAAAAGAATTTTAAAATGTGTATAGTAGGAACTCGTCAAGACCGGTTCAAACCCGAATAAAAAAGGAGGAGGGCTGTGCATGTGAAAGCAACCTAGCCACGTAAAAAACACAACGGTACGGAAGCAAGGAATCAAATATCAGTCGAAAAATTCCATCAAGCCTGCATATGACGACAGACGACACTTTGAAAATCTCAGTATTGTGTTAAAAGCATACAACTGTAATAGGATGCTGGAACGTTCGTTCTTTGTACGAAGACAGCAGATTTTTACAGGTTATACATCTTGAAAACTTGACCAGTTGGTTGTTGACATTTAGAGGATCATCATGTGTCGCTCCGCTTTGACACTTTCAATCTTGCCACGCTCTGAAAACTTATGACTGCTATACTTCACGTGTCGCTTCACGAACCATGCTGCTGTACTGTATAGTTATAGTTAAGCATAGTAAAGGGTATGAACAAGGGTACCCCATGTTGAACCAGGCTACATCAGACTGCGTTTTTGAGTACATTGGTGACAAGACAGAGCTGTTTTATTTAACCTTTTATGTTTTTCTTATGTACATACTTATTGACGTGAAGAGTTAAACAGGCACCATCTTGAATCGACAATTTTACAACTGTTCTTAAAACATATAAATTTTGTAAATAACATTAGTCACAGTCTCCAGGCTATACTTAACAACATACGTAGGAGACAAGTAGAATGATTTTGGTCGGAAAATTATTCTAAAGTGATGAAAGTTAACAACTGTAACACCAGCAAAATCTGTATGGGTGGAGAGGAGGTAAAAGATAATAACAATGGGACAAGACTGGGTCAGCAACAATGGGTCTAGATCGGGTCAGGACCAAGGAAACAGGAAAAGCACAAGCTTGGGTCAGCAACAATGAAGAAGGACAAGGACAAGACCGAGTCAGCTCGGTAACGATTGGGCAAATTCGGCTTAGCAAAAATGAAGTACAAAGATCGGGGGAAAGGACAAGGATTAGTGGCAGTATTGAAATTAAGCTCAGAAATGTTCAAATTAAGACTGGGTGAGAAGGGTATTGCAATCAGATTTGAAATGGACAACATTTTAGTGTCTGTCTTTCTTTCGTTCTTTCTTTTCTTTCTTTTCCTTTCTTTTCTTTCTTTCTGTTCTTTCTTTCTTTCTTATGAGATCGACACTTCGAAAATATTCTACGGTTTAATTACAAAATAAAAAACATAGGTCACAACGTGAGATGAAAATATATACCTGGCCAGAAATGGAGCGCCATTGTAAACAGAGTATTGCCCCTTGCTTATAAGGCCTGTGGGAAAATGGATTGTTTCCCTTTACACCAAAAAGTCACTCGTTGAGCGCTATCGATTATTGGATTTTTGTCTTATCAGCTATCTTTATCCAAGCGTGAACTGACCACGCACTGGTTGGGTCAAGATATTCTTTCGACCTCGGATTGTTTTCTCGAAGTTTAATTCAAAATGAGCCATAAATATCAATGTTACGACGAAAATTAAATAAAAGGAAATCAAGAAATAATTCGAATTTTTTTCAATCTTATTGTCTGATTTTTCGGGACCGAATGAAAATGCATTTGTAAAAGCCTTCTTTTGTACATAAGTACATGCAATCGTTACTATTAAATTGTGTTCCGAAATTAATGCAAAAACCTCGTAACAAATATACTGCAAATCTGATTTTGAAATAAAAAGTCAAGATTTTTGCTTAAATAATTTGTTTACACTTGTGTACCAATTGTTTCTAATTACTTTGTAATTACAACATCAAAATGTCGTTTTGATTTGTTTCCAAGTCACGGTTTAAATAATTACCGTTTCCTATGCTACAATCTTTAGATATTATAATAAATTGACCAAAAGAGTTTTCCCCGAGGGTTGATATGAATTTATCAAGTAACGGCCAAATGCAACGTAAATGACATACCTTCGAAAGTTTAGAATAGAAGAACTGTATCTGCTTCTTTGTTTATGTTGAGATACAACAGTTTTACATCGTGTCATAATTATCTTTGTTAATTGGTGGTGTTTTGCCAGAGGCGAGAAAACAGATTAAAGAGTGTCCATGGACGATTTTATAACTGTATTAAATTTGATTTAAATGTGCTTATTTTGCATAAACTACAAACAGATGCTAATACTTTTTTTTAATAATCTTGGACTACTGTATGAGAACTTTACACGCTCTGGTGATAAAATAATCTAAAATAAATATGTTGCACGAGAGACTAGAATATTCTATGTCTATGGTTGAACAATCATAAAAACATTTTTAGATTCAATCTAAATTTTATTTTAAAATTAAAAAAAAAGTATGAAACATTTTTAAAAATACATATAATAGGGAACAAAACTGGTTTCTGTCACTTTATATACAAATACAACAAAAATGAAATACTTTGAAAAATAATCTTGAAGGTCAAAATAATATAATATCAAGTTCTTTCGAAGGCAATATATACGTTTGTATTGTCAAAGTACAATAAGCTCCGGATATAACGAACTCTTTGGGATAATTTAAATTTTTTCTTTATCTCCGGAATACGCTATATCAATTTAATAGACTTTTCATTTGAAATAAAGAATGGAGAAAAATTGGACCAAGAAAATGTGATGCTTATATCTAGAATTTCGCTATATCCGGAGACGTTATATACGGAGTTTATTGTATACGTTCTTTATGAGATTGATTTTAAAGTCATTTAGAGTTTATTCACGTGATCTGATACATAAAACGGTAAGTCTTATCTACTTTAGCCTGAACTATCGTTAAACAATCCGACTACAACAACTGCCTTGAACTTCAGAACGACCCATCTCGTCCAAGATCTCATAAAATGTCAATTTCATGTTGTGTTTCCTCAGGTACACTTCTTGCTTTTTGTCAAAACTTGCTAATGGTATGAATTGCATTACACTTTTTGTCTAACTGATCTTGCTCTTCTCCCATTTCATTGTCAGTATTACATAGTTAAAGGCGTATTGTTTTGCCGATGAGATGTGAATGCTGATATAATTATGTGATTATTGTATACCGCTAAATTTGTAGCCGACATCGATATAGAAACATTTTTCAGCAAGTGTGTGTATTTAACAAGGAAACTTTGGGTCTGACGTTATAAGCCATAACCTATTTATGAGCATGTATGAAGGAAATTTATACCAACTGATTACTCTGATCAGGAACGTAGAATATATTCTACGTTCCTGCTCTGATAAGATAAAACTGCTTCAAACATTCTGTTTTGAGTTAAATGTTGTCTATTTTTTAATTTAACTCTGACTTTGCTAATATTCTAAAACGGGTTTGTATGGAAGCCTTGGAGGGCCACTTTTGAGTTTCGACTTACGGGTGTTTTTGACTTTTAAGTTATGACTTTCAACTTTTGACTTTTGACTTATGACTGCTACTTTCAGACACTTTAAGAGGAATGGTACTGCATAAAAAGCATAACGATCTGCTGTGACAATATAAACTGGGATTCGAACCTGCATTAAGGTTTTAAAATAATGTTTGTGCGTAGCACTGTAAACTTGTTTGCTGTAAATAAATGAACTAAGTTACTTTTGTCTTTGTCATTTATTTTAGTATCAATGAGCCGTGACGGCGCGTCAGGAGGCGACCTTGGGAGCCTCCGCAGTGAGCGGCGACGCAACTCTCGGCTCGGGAGGCCTTGTGGGTGTCCTCTTTCTTTTATAATAATAATAATAATAATAATAATAATAATAATAATCTTCTTTTATTTAAGAAGCTAGCTCATTAAGCATAATGTACATAAAGCAACATATTTCTTATCTACCATGAGACCTTCTTTTTAACAATGATAATATACAATTGAGAATTTTCTTTAAGCGGGGTTGGGGACTTGACCCCCAGGCGTCAAGCCAACTATGAAGGAACTGTAAAAAAATGATTTTTTTGTTGCTATGGTAACTTTTTAAAAAATTACTTTTTATGTTTCTATGTATCTATATGTTAATATCACAAGGTATACCGAAGGAAATTAAAGTGCTGTAATATGTATAAGTATATTGTTATATATTGTTGGGTCCTCAGTAGCAGGTTCCTAGTATTACCTGAACCTGCCGCTGGAGGTCCTCAGTGAGGACCGTGTATAGGGTTAGGGTTAGGGTTAGGGTTTCTTATTTCATAAGTGATAAGTAATAAGTCAAAAGTGATAAGTAATAAGTCAAAAGTCAAAAGTAATAAGTCAAAAGTCAAAAGTCAAAAGTAATAAGTCATAAATCATAAGTAATAAGTCAAAAGTCAAAACAAAAGCGTGTTAAAACACGTTTTTTTTGTTACTACTGACACAAATGATGTAACTTTTATATATATATAATTGATTTTATTAAAATCTTTTAAATAGAAATTGTATTTATTGAGTGTTGACGTGTTTATATTGTTTTAATAAAAACGCCAAAGAGGCAATACAGTAGTTTAGTCATAGTCAAAAAGTACGGCGTACAAAAGTCATAAGTCAAAAGTAAAAAAACACCCGCAAGTCGAAATTCAAAAGTGGCCCTCCAAGGCTTCCATAGGTTTGTCCATCTCTGTCTTTAATTTTGACAGGTTTTTACAGGTTCTAACTGAAAAATTGATCACTAAATGGCGTACAGTGCTATGTATGGCCGCGATGGCCGAATCACATAAATTTACTGGAATCACAGACATTGTTCAATTATTTCGTTAAGGATTTGTGTTAATGTACTATCATCCAGTCTAAGTTCCAGAACGCTTCAGTTGAGTAACAAGATTAGTCTGAAGATAAGATTTTCATGAAACAGAGTCAACTCTTGTAGTATAAAAGTAGCTAACATTTGTCTGACTTCTCTGTAGGCAGACATCTTGTTGTCTACTACTGCTACTTCAGTATGTGTGCAAGGAATTTCTGGAATGTCAGACAGATGTCGTAAAATTGAATTAAGCATCTTGTTCTGCATACACATTCTACAACCGAAAATTAATTTCACCATTTTCGGAATTCTTTGCTTCACCATTCATAAACGCCATGTTTGTTATACCAGCCTCATCCGCTTTTGATAGATTCACATCCACGTGATTATCTTCTTCCGCCATTTCCATTTCAATTGCATGTTGCCTATCAATCTCTTTGAGGTCTGACCTTGACATATGATCTACAATTCCAGCACCGAAAGAATCTCCGAGAACGTTGATTGCAGTTCTGAATCGATCTCTGAAATCATGATAAAATAACAATAACTTAAAAGTGCTGTTTTTCTAAGCCGTCAAAAGGTAGTCCATACAAAATTATTTTTTTAAAGTTGTTTTAAACGATATTACGATCACATGAAAGTAACAAGTTACTTTTAAACTTTAACAAATTTCTTTTGCATGAATTAGATGTTGTTGTACTATGCCATTGTTCTAATTTTCAGAATAGGAATGAACTTTGGTCTTCAACAGAAAAACATATATCAGATATACAGCAGTCTAGTGCAGTCGATATAATTGATCATATTAACTATTATTGTGTGCTATATCTTACAGAAACCAGTCAATTGCCAGGATCAAAGACACATCTTCTGTCGGTAATCCTACGGCCGTTAACACAATGGTCATTGTTACCAGACCAGCCGACGGTATTCCGGCTGCACCAATGGCTGCTGCTGTTGCTGTTAAACTGAAATAATTAAAAAGAAATTAGGTTAACAAAACTTATCAAGGAAGGTTAATCGAATAAACAAGTTTACACTATCACAGTATTTTTGTTTCCCTTTACCTATAAGTCTATACAAAATGCGAAAAAGTTACGTTGGCAATCATGTAATGACTAGTTTCACATTTGACGAAGTACTAAGATCCGGCCGTGCGCGGGTTGTTTTTCGCTCAATTATAATTCATAAGTATGAATATTTGTATACTATTTGTGCAAGTTCTTGGACTAGAATTAAAGTTCAAATGCGCACATTGCGTAAAGAGGTATTTCTTACCTAACGGTAATAACTTCTCCAATGTTAAGACCTACACCATTTATTTGAGCAATAAATATTGCTGCCACTGCCTCGTACAAAGCTGTGCCGTCCATGTTGATAGTTGCGCCTATTGGAGCTACAAACTTTGCTACACGGATGTCGATGTGATTTCTGTGTTCAAGACATTCCATTGTCACCGGAAGTGTTGCCGAACTGAAATAAATGGAGAATAAGTTTGTTGTTTCATTTTGCCATAGAAAAATACTTTCATGACTTAAACAAGAACGTATTTATTATCACATATGTATTACGGAGGACGATTTCACC
>JAFMSR010000005.1:30936835-31048956 GCA_022818135.1 Saxidomus purpurata | reverse complement strand
TGTGTGTCCGTGTCAAAATAATAGTTGCTGATTTCCCCCTCAGCTTTCCCCATTATTTAAAGGGTCTTGCAAAATGTTCTAGCATTTGAGTCTAGTTTTGAAAGTGCAATTGTTGAATTCAAATTGTTCAATTATATTGCTTAACGGTATTCCCCTAATTGATAGATTTAACTACATGTAGTCGTAAATTTCTGTTCAGCATTCCTCATACCCTTCAAGGACAAAACGTGATTGAGTTACGGTACTATCAACTTTCACTTAAAGTGCGGTTTAATATGGAATAATGCATTATTGTAATTACACAGGAAACTGCATGAAATCATTGGTTTGTTTACAGCAAGTAGCTGATAAATTATGAGTTTACACTAAATAGGTTCAGCTGTATGGTTAATGTTTATTGGTATAAGTCTTATCTTAAATGCTTGTCGCAATATAAGTGTAAATTATAACTATAGTTCGTCTATCAGTCCAAAGGCGCTGGGATATCGGTCAAAATGCGTTTTCTGAACATTTACTGTAGATGTTTTATTTTGTATTACTATTTTGGGATATCTGTTGAAGCCGGCGACATTGATTCGACGGATACCGCCGCCGCGGATGCTAAATTCGAATTTCTCCTACAACGAGTAGAGCGCCTTGAAACCAGAAATGATCAGCTTGAAACCAGAAATGAACGGCTTGAAAGAAGACAGCTTGAAAACAGAAGTGATCGAATGGAAAGAAACATTGAAAAGATTCAGATAGATTTTGAAACAAAGGAGAAAATATTAACAGAACGAGTTTCTGAACTGGAAAGACAAAATGACTTGCTTAGAAAGAGCAAAATAGAGAGCTACTATAGTGTTTCTGACAAGAACAAAGAAGTCCGAATAGGACTCAATGAAATGCACGAATACTTCAACAAAAGTAAAACGTCAAAGGGTAAAACGCAATTCATTGAACCCGAACCTAATATAAATAGAGGAGAGGACAATGACCAGAATCAAAGTGAACTGTTTGGTCAGAAAAAACACCTTGGTAAAACATTTCGGATCTTTTCAGACACAATTTTTAAGCTTCATCTTAGACATTAACGGACATTTATTTAATACCTAAAATATTATCAAACCGAGAATTTAAAATTGTTTACTTTAGATTGATTGTTGTATTAATTACGCTCGATGTTTTGCTTCCCGAACCAGGATTCGCGTCAAAGGACATTATGAAAGGCGCTGACAATCCTTCACTGACGGTATTTGAACCACCCAATCTCCAAGACAAGCCTCAATCAAACCAATATTTTTATCTCCATCCTTAAACATTAAACATATAATGATCATGCCCGTGGTTTCTAAATCTGATCAATCGTTAATGGGGAGAAGACTAAAAATGTCATTTGACGCAATCTGACTAATGTGCATCTCCTCAATAAACACGCTTCCTTTTCAGAAGATCGTGTTCTTTAGTTAGATAGGCTCTTTACAGGCGCCATTTTACCCGTTATTACACCCCTTTCCATCCCCCCCCTTTTTTTGGGGTTACAAAAGGGGGAAAAAAAGGGGAAGGGCCCCCCAAGCGGGAATAATTTTATTCCAAAGAAAACTAGAGATGTGCTAAAAAGAGAATGTTCCTCTTTGAACGACGGTGATAGACAACCACCCCATCAAAACATCTATAAAGTTTGTTTTAATTTCACCCATTGGTTTGAAGCAAAATGTGGACGACAGACGTCCAGATATCCTATTAAGTACGTGTAATTTGTGATCATATGAGCTAAAACATTACTTAAGTTGACATACAAGTCTTTAACGAAAGACAAAGAGGTCGAAATACAATAGTTTCGTTTCGTTTTACAGGTTCAAGACGGAGACGTGCTACAACAGAGACAGAAGTGGCCTTCTTTGCAACAGTTACCCCGCACGATATACTACACCTCGGACAGAATCAGAATATCGTCTTTGATAATGCCGTAACAAACATCGGCAATGCTTATCATGCAACGCATGGAATATTTACGGCCCCTGTGGACGGTACTTATGTATTTTGTGCTACGGTTGATGGGGTACACCTGGCCGACGATAAAACCCATTACGCTCATTTTGATATAAATGGCAAAAATGTTGCCAAATTCCTCACACATTACGCTGAGCAGTCAACGCAGATGATCGTTCTCCAGCTACTAGCAGGGGATGATGTCTCCGTCAAAAACGACCGCACGGATGCGCATGTGCTAGGAGACAGATACACATCATTTTCCGGATTCTTGTTGTATCAAAACTTCGGTTCTTCTGTTAATATACTCGGGAAATAATAAATAATAACTTTCACACTACAGTAAATTCTTCAATTATTCAGTACAATTTTTGTTTGAACACGTTTGTGTCAATCATTGCATCACTTGTGAAACACAGATAGATAATCTAATGCTATTCATCCCCTCGATTTTTTATACATTTTCATTCATCATATGACATTACTTCTTACAAAGGAATAGCACTGTTACCTCTTAAAACAGCTTTGATTACAATCGATCCTTACCTCATAGAAATCACCTCCCCCAAAACGCATTAATCTCAGCAGATATATTTCTGTGATACAAAGATATCTCTTAGCGTCAAACTGAACTATCTATAAAAACTAAAGTTATCTCTTTGAAATAAGAGATATCTTTTTTACTATTTGATAAAAAGAACAGATATCTCTCTAGTTTCATAGAGATATCACCTAAAATAGGGGAGATGTCTTAAATTCTGATATATCTCTGTAAGTTGGGGAATATCTTTCTTTAAATATTTTTTTTTAAAGTAATAATATAAAAAGAGATTTTGTTTTCCACGAACATAACAAGATCGTGACCCTTTATCGCATACCCGAGTGATATTGCTCGCAAATTGAAATTCACTTGAAAAAAAATGCCCACAGCTGCACAAACAAGAAAGTAGGTCAAGGTCAGCCAATGTTGAAGTTGAAATATAGAGGCAAAACTGTATACTTATTACAAATGTCATAGATGTAGATTTAAAAACAGAAAGTAGGTCCGTAGGTCAAGGTCAGCCAATGTTGAAGTTGAAATCTACAAGCCTTGTGGTTTTGGATAAGGAGTTTTTATAGGTTTTCCTGTTAGTCTATGTAAAACAAGTGACCCGTTTGGCAAGGTTCTGCATGTAATGGAATTCTTTGCACGAGTTTGCTAGAGGACTACCTAAGGAACAGCCCTGTGAAGTTTTGTGGTTTTGGACGAGCTGTTCTTTGAAACACGAGGGCGAATATGGCCATATATTGCTCACCTGGCTACCATTGGCCCTAAAACAAGGTCAACAAGTTTGTAGAGGTCCGAACGAAGACAGTCCTGTGAAGTTCTGTGGTTTTGGAGGAGCTATTCTTTGAAACAAGAGGCCAAGATGGACCTATATTGCTCACCTAGCAAACACAAAAATTAGTTTTGTTGATACTAATTTATTTCAGCTGGATTGTGAAGAAAGCTTGTAGCTTATCGAGTCACTTTCGGGTGCATTTCCTGGAAAAAAAAACAGTACTAGTGTCATATGAGGAAATACGGTCGTGACCCCAGTAGGGCTCGAACCCGCAACCTTCGGGATGAGCGGCCGACACCTTAACCTCTACACCACCGCCCCCTAAAAACAATTGCATAACAGGGTCAATTTTGACATGGGGTCATGATTTGACAATACTTTTAAGAGTACACAATGCTACATTCCAAATCGAAGCTTTTGGACTTCTGGTTTCAGAGAAAGACTTTTATATGTAAAATCAATTTTGATATCGAGGACATGAGGTTCACTGCTGCAATGTAACATGGCAAATATATAAGCTGCAGGCCATGTGGTTTCAGAGATTTTTTTTTTAATTTGTCCTACATAAGCCTATGTATAATCAAGACCCCCCCACAAGCCAAGTTGGGCATTTTTTGATCTGCAGGTCAGATTTTTAACAATCTTGGTAGGGGTCAAGTAGGCAATGCTAAATGCCAAAAATCTAAGATCTTGGTCTTACTGTTTTTGATATTTTTTATGGTCAGAGTTGTGCATGGAATGGAATTATTTGATCAACTCAGATTGAGCTTAATGCAAGGAACATCTTGCAAAATTTTGTCAAAATTGGCCTAGTGGTTTCAGAGATGATGTTTGAAGGAAAACTGATGGACACACCGTATGACCGTGTGCCAGGTGAGTTAAAAAAACAACTTGAAATCAGATTATTTTAACTTTAATGTTTTATAAGACAACTTGTATGTTAACATGCTTCTAATAAAATATTTTCAAAAGATTGAAATAAAATCGTAATGTATAATGTCTCCACAGTGAATGATATACATAATTATAATATGAATATTTTCTTAACCAGTATTGAATATCCATGATAATAGGCCATACTTTCAACTACTTCAATGTCAGCTTAACTGCTGCATCAAGTCTTAAATCCTGCCACATGAAGGGCACAAGAGTTTTCTGAGGCTAGACAAGCCAAAATAACAGCACCACTGATGGACTGTACTTATAAAATGTGTATGTACATGCAGGTCAACAAGTACATTTGGTTTGAAAGTTACTGAAAGCAAAAACAGAAACAAATAATTACGACTTTCGGTATGACCTTGACCTTCAAGGTACTGACCTGCCACTTGAAAGTGGCATACCATCTTAAAGTGGCAAGCAAATGTTTAAGGTCATATTATCATTAAGTCCCTCAATTTATTAAGAAGTCACAGCCTGAACAAAATTTCTTGATAGACAAATGCACACACATATACCTAACCCACCACTGTAACAACAAAATCAAGCTCAATGCACGAAGGCTTAAAATTATTTGATGCACGAGGAACTTCCCTCCAAAAGTTGAAGCTTAGACACGACTTATTGTGCCTAGTTTTTACCTTAAACTAACAACCTGTTTTCCCTTGTCATACAGAACATGGATACCTATGGCACAACAGTATTTTTCATACATTGATATTATATATAAGTATTTCTATTTGTTAGAAATCTAGAAAAAGCAAATGCTACATACGCTTCAGACCAATGACAGGAAGGCTTATAATGAATAAAATGCTTTTTAATAACTAACCAGAAAAATTCTCCAAAACTTCTATACCATACCAACATTATCAATGAAATGAAACAAATCTTTAACAACATCTGCTTAACAAACATGACTGAAAACAGTCAACAAAATAGAATTTAATAATCGACTGAGTAAATGGTAGTCAGATCACATAAAGTGTTCATGTATTTTTCTATTATCAATTTCCGACCAATCTATAAGTTCAGGTTTCGGATTGACCTGAGCTCACATGTAACCAGTCTTAAATCTCTGCAAAAGTTGACAGATTTATTTTGAGACCAGTCTAAAATCTCTGGTTGCTGACTGGTTTGAAACAAGAGCTGTCCCTCACAAGTGACGAATGCCCCCGAAAGAGGTGCCTCACAGTCTGTGTCCTCTCCATGTGCTCAATAAATGTGCTATGTAATTTTAAAATCCTTCCATGCATGACAGAGTGACCATGCATACAGTTTTCCATTACTTTAAACACTAAGTGTGACCTTGACCTTTGAGGTAGGGACTTGGGTCTTGCACGCGACACATCCTCTTAATGTGCTAGACATTTGTGCCAAGTTATTTTAAAATCCTTCAAAGCATGATAAAGTTATAGTCCGGACACAAATGTATGCATATATACAGGATTCCATTACCTATAAACTCTAAGTGTGACCTTGACTTTTGTGGTAGGGATGTGGGTCTTGCACGCGACACGTCATCTTGATGTGCTAGTCATTTGTGCCAAATTATTTTAAAATCCTTCAATGCGTGACAAAGTTACAGTCCGGACACAAATGTGTGCATATATGCATATATAGAGGAATCCGTTACCTTCAAACTCTAAGTGTGACCTTGACCTTTGAGGTAGGGACGTGGGTCTTGCACACGACACGTCATCTTGATGTGCTAGACATTTGTGCCAAGTTATTTTAAAATCCTTCAATGCATGACAAAGTTACAGTCCGGACACGAATGTGTGTATACATGCATATATAGAGGAATCCGTTACCTTCAAACTCTAAGTGTGACCTTGACCTTTGAGGTAGGGACGTGGGTCTTGTACGCGACACGTCATCTTGATGTGCTAGACATTTGTGCCAAATTATTTTAAAATCCTTCAATGCATGATAAAGTTACAGTCCGGACACGAATGTGTGCATATATGCATATATAGAGGAATCCATTACCTTCAAACTCTAAGTATGACCTTGACCTTTGAGGTAGGGACGTGGGTCTTGTACGCGACACGTCATCTTGATGTGCTAGACATTTGTGCCAAGTTATTTTAAAATCCTTCAATGCATGACAAAGTTACAGTCCGGACACGAATGAGTGCATATATAGAGGATTCCATAACCTTCATACTCCAATTGTGACCTTGACCTTTGAGGTAGGGATGTGGGTCTTGCACGCAACACGTCGTCTTGATGTGCTAGACATGTGTGCCAAGTAATTTTAAAATCCTTCAATGCATGACAGAGTTACAGTCCGGACACGAATTGTAAGTGGGGACGCACAGACGGACGGACGGTGCGGTTTTAATATGCCACCTTTCGGGGGCATAAAAAGATCAGTTTTAGTTCAAAATAATTAATTTTAGCTCGATTGTGAAGAAAGCTTGTAGCTTATCGAGTCACTCTTGAGTCCGCTTCCTAGAAAAACCAGTATTGGTGTTATACGAGGAGGTACGGTCGTGACCCCAGTGCGGCTCAAACCAGCAACCTCAAGGATGAGCGGCAGACACTGTAACCTCTACACCACCGGTCCCCTTTCTGAAACTAATCAAAATCCAAGGATATGAGACTGGTTCAAGTGAATTTTTTATCAACTTAGGCACAAAGCTTCCAGTCAAGGCAAGCAGTCAACAACAAATTTAGACGGTATGGCTGAGGTGTTTTATAACACCTGCAAATGGTGTATAAACATGGCAAGAGTAAACACTATAGCACAATCATAGATCAACAGCCTGAGCTGTAATATCTGTTTAAACAAACCCAACAGGGTCCATACTGGCAAAATGTAGCATTACCTAAAAAGCCTTGAGTATTAAATGACATGTCAATACACAGGGACACCCAATTTAGGATTGACAAAGTATTACAATCCCTTTTACCATTGACACCAGAAAATCTGCCGTCAGACTTTCACCTCTTTCTGAAAGCAGGTAACAAATGAGACCATGGCACTTTCTAGCTGCATGAGTTACACAGAGGATGTTAAAACCTTCCAGTCAGTTTTTGTCTTTTTGTGTAGGTGTCTGCATAATGTCCACCCAGCCCCTGTGAATGTTGGCCCACATAATCTCCTTCTGGGCTTAGCTCTGGAGATGGCAAAACATGTGAAAACGGCCTCTTTTGACCTTGTGGTGTCGCCTGAAAAAAGATATAAAATACACATGCACCCGTGTCAGAAGTCACCTGTTTCAACCAGCTAACTGCCTAAGACAGTCAATGTTGTTTCTCCCCAAATATGTAGTATCAAATTACAAAATGTACATGTATATAGAACTACATGTACTTGTAAAAAGTGCCCTTATAATATATTTACTAGCTGGCTAATAAAAAACAAATTGTACTAGCTTTCCTTATCTTGAAATATTTCCTGTTTACATTCTAGGTAATCTCTATACTAAATACTGGCTATTGGTTAAATTATAAAGAAAATGAGTTTGCATAACAGCTGCATTTTTCATATCATTTGCCCTCAGACATATGTATTACTTTTTTCACTTGGACAAAAAGTTTATTCTTATGTTTAAATAAGATATAACTGTATATATTTTTAGCTTAGTAACCAATCTGGTGTTTTGGTTTCTGACGGATTGCTGTTTAATAAATTGAAAAATTTCTCTAAAATTCTTGTTTACAAGGTACAAACTATGTCAGTGTAAAAATAATATGAAACTTACCATACTAGACAGTGATGTACCTGACCCCCAGGTTGAGCTTCCTTGAAGTGAGGGTACAGAAGGTGGTCCCATAAGGCTCCTGGCTCCTGTACCAATAGGGGCCATGCTACCATCTCTTCCATAGGAACCAGCAAAGTTGGCTCTCATGGTACTGTCCCTTCCGAACGACGCAGTAGCAGATTTCATAGTTTGAGTATTTTGGGGTGAACTTAACTGTCTTGAGTTATTATATGATCCAAGTAAACTGTTCATAGAATTTCCCATCTGACCAAATCCGCCATCTTGATTCCCATATGAACCTATAATTAAGGACAATTTGTTAACTTGCCGCTAATTGGTCAGTTGACCATGTGCATTATTAGTGAGCTTCTTACAGGACATGATTATATTGTAACGATACTGTAAACTGGGTAATATTCGTGACGAGTAAATTTTCGCTTTTTTCGTAAATTTCCCGCTTATTTAAAAATCGCGCTCAACTTTAAGATTCATTTCACATAGATTTACTATTAGAGAATTTTCCTGTCAGGAATTTAAAATCTCAAATACTCTGTAAGTCTGTCTGCTCACAAATCGCAAAGTCTTTATCACACAAAAATAACACTTTCCTGCATTTTTTGTTCTGATATATTGTAGGCTTGCCTATATCTAGGACATCGATATCTGCATATATGTTCCTGATGGATGATCTATTATAAACAGCTTGATCTTGTACCTGTTTGTTGGTTCCGATACGACACCGGCATATCCTGTCCAAAGTTTCCTTGTCCATTATTACCATTTAAGTTGTACCCATTGTCTGCCCCGTACTCCCCTCCATTGTTACCATAACTGCCTCCATAGCCAGACTGTACCCATTCCTCATACTGTTGTTTGTAGGCCGCTGCAGCACCGGCAGCATAAAACGCAGCTTGCTGCGCAATATCGTTGTAGTGACCATCCCTTTTATCTGCCTGGAAATTATGAAAAATGAGTAATATTTAAACTGTGTAGAGAACATCTAACTTCATATGAAGATTTCATTTATTCCAATTTATCCAAGCTCTTTAACTTGAGATCTGCTTAACCTTTCACACATTTAATTACCAAGCTCAAAACGATAAAAAAAAAAATGACCTGAAACGGACAACAATATCTGATATTCAAACTACAAATTTCATTGCACGGTAACAACACAGAAATAGATGTCTAATATTTTCTAGGGATGTCAACGAATACCCAAATTGGTATTCGGATATTCGGTCAGCCTTCCGAACGAATATCCGGATATTCCGTTTGTTTATGTACTAAATCTAATACGTTGATCAATTTGTCACGTATTTTCACGATTGTAAAATTTATAGCTTACAGTTACCCTAGCCAGGCGAATATTCTATTCCGAGAACTTACTTTTATATCTTTTTAGACAGACAGTTCATGGCTATAAGATTCAATCATTCATGTCATAAAATTAGGATGAAATAAATTATTGCATATACGGTATTCGGGGGCTAACTCTGTAAGGACCGTTGTACTTTCGGTTTCGTTTCCTCCGTGACAGAGTCGTAACACGGACATTTATTTTCTTTTTCTGCCGCTTCAGTCTTGATAGATCTGCAGGAGGCTTAATAGGACTGAGAAAGAAAAGCTTCAATTAAGAACAACCTGAAAAGATTTTCATTTTAATTAAAAAATGTAAAATTATTTTTAAAAAACTTGTTTAATGTTTGTAAAAGGGCGCTGTACAAAAAGATACTTCATAATTGCAATGGCTAAAATAAGCGCATCTCCATAATTATGTTGCGGGAAACAAAGCTTTAAAACTTGCATAATAAATTTTCTTAATCTTAATGTTTGTTCAACAATTCACACCTAGAAATTGAAACTCTTTTGTTTGCATAATCTCTTTTGTCTATCGCTAAAGATTGACTATAGAAAGTGTCATCACCAGAGCAACCGGATATTGTAAACTGACACTTTATCGGCCGTAATTGAAAATTAATTATTGTCATGAAAACAACATGTAAATAAGTTTTAAATTGAAATTCGTTTTTTGGACGCATTTACCGAATACTCGGATATCCGAATATTCGGAAGCTGAACGAATATTCGGATATCCGGATATTCGTTGCCATCCCTAATATTTTCACATACCATCCTATTCATGCCAGGACCAACCCCAGTCTTCTGTCTTGCATTTATCCCAGAAAAATAAGCACCGTCAAATCTCTGTAAAGACAAACTGCTAGTTAAGTGTCATAAAGTGGGTATCAGGGCCTCCACTAACCTTCAAAAATCTTATAAATTTTTAGCCAAAACAGCCAGTTCATGTTTATTTTTTAAATTCTGGCTGATACAATAAAAACTTCAGTTGCCAAAATTTCTAATTTTGCTACATTTGATGACATTGGTTAACGACAGGGGAGCCTTGTATCACCCTAAAATTTCTGTAACATGAAGTGGACATCACAAAATCTGTTGTAAAACTGCTATAAAAGCAACATTAATTCATAAAGCAACAAACTGACAGTTAACCACTAGACTAAGTATAATAATCAATTTTCCAAATGTCTTGAAGAAGAAATCAATATCACTGTATTTGTAACTTTAATCAGTAGTTCATGTATATTTAGAGTTTATTTGGACACATTCCTGTCTTACATTTGAGTTAGAGGTGATATCCAAATCTTGATCCATGAGTTTTCGAGCGGTTAGTTTTTGTCCCATCATGTTGCCATGGTGACTGGTGTTTCTATTATCATTGTTACCAAGAACATCTCCATATACCTCATTGTAGTCGCTATCATCAATACCTCCCTAAAACAAAGGAATTTTTTTTAATATAAATGATACATGTGGGGTTAAAATACACATGGTTACGTCAACTTACGTGTCAATCAAACAACAGAGTCTTATATCAGCATCTAAAAATCAACATCAACTCTAAAGTGATTCCCATTATCAAACTCTGGCACTTGTAAATTGTTGCTGGGGAAGACATAAAACAAATTTTACTTCATCATATAAAAGTGAATTTTATACATTTCTTTCAAGGTTTCTAAAAAAAAAAAATAGACTGCCAAAAAAACATCAGCTTACTGAACTCTGTGAGCAGAGAGGCTTTAAATTTCCAAAAGGCTAATTCTCTAATCGTAAATCTATGTGAAATTAATCATTCACAAGATTTTTGAAATTAAATTATAATGTTTTGACTTTTTGATATCATAGGTATCATCAATAAGCCTGGTCAGTTCAAGCTTACTTTCAAAACCAGTCCCTAAAACATATACTAATCACACAGTAAGATAACATTGTTACGAAACATGCTGAAAGAGGTTTAATATACCTGTACCTGATACCCAGAGTCATCATAACTTCCACCTTGGTTGTTGCCATGGAAACCAACTCCCGTATCATCATCCATTTTGGGTGTGGGTATCAATCCATCCCCTTTGTTGTTAAAGTTCAAGGACAGTAATGACTGGGGTTGTTTCCCTTGTTGTGACTGGGATGCCATCTGGTTCTGCGCCAGGTTCTGCTGTCGACCTGGAACAGTAGCATTTGAGATTTCAACTTATAGTGCCCAATTTTAACATGTCTGTTTTCGTTAAACAGCCATTTCAACAGAACATTAGTTCTACCTAACGCTTGTTCACGGGAAAGACCAGTACAAAAGTGGTCATCCTCAGTAAGAAACTGCCAACTTTTTCACCTAAACAGTCCATTCAGTAGCAGAACTCAAACCCATGACCTATACTCAAGCCCATTAATGACAGGTTTAGTAAATGTCAGGATCTAATCTGTCCTGTCAAAACTTAGTTCTCTTGGAAACAATAAATTTGAGATATAACTGCAGAAAGACTGTCCTCTATTAATATTCTATTCAATCTTTTTTTAGTGTAAAAGTAATAATCAGGATATTCAAAATATTCCTTACCTTGACCTTGGTAGCTTCCTAACAGTCCATCTCCAGTGTTGCTACTGTTATTGTTCATGTTGCCGCTATTGTTACTACCAAACAGTGAGTTGAGATCCTGTTTATTACCACCCTGTGACATCTTCTGCAATGCTAGCTGTTGTATTGTGTTCATGAAGTTTGAAGCCGCCTTGGCAGTATTTGTATTCATGTTTGGTGGGTTTCCTAGGAGACTCTGCTGGCTCTGTTCCCTCTGGTTCCGCGTCATCTGGTTCTGCTGACCCTGCTGGCCCATACCCATATTGTTGAGAAGGGTCTGAGCCACTTTGCCTGCCTGCATTAGTCCTTCCATCAATGGTTTTGGTGGTCCACCTGGAGCACTACCTGTTTACCAATGCATACCAAAGTTTGTTTAAGTTAGTTTAAGCATACATTGTATTTATTTTACATCTCCAATACTTCCTGTAAATTTTGTAGTATCCATAATCATATAATTGTCACCTTTTTTTGCAAATTATCCTCTTTAATCATACTTTTCAAAATAAATATCTGGGATGTTGACAGAAAACCACCTTATTTTCATATAAATCTATTAATCAATCATTAATCTTGCTTAAGTTATTAAAATCTGATTCAGTTTTACTTTAGTAACAAGTTCTGATAACTGTACCTAATATTCCCATAGACTGGTTTTTCTCTGAAAGCATCGCCATTAGTCTCCCAAAGCTGCACAAATAGACCATGTTTAACTCGTGCACTGGTTTCCCAAGCAGCTTGGGTGATGATTCATCGCTTGTCGACTTCTGAAACTCGGATTTCTCTGGAGGCATCAGCAGGTTTTTCAGTATAATATTGGCTTGAGCAGTCATTGGATCCCCTAACAGTGACACTGGCTGTGGCTTCTCCTTCAATAATACATCCATTATTTTAACTGTCATTGTAATAAAACTAGTACGTAAAACAATAAATTCACATTCACTGGTAAATGTATAATTATAGTCAAGTTGGAAATTAAATGCGGCCATTAGATGCTGATAAACTGGGTTTAGAGGCAGTCTCATACAAGCTTGAATTGACTTTAGTGTATGAAATCTCATGGAATTGTTGGGAGAGTTTTCTAACTAACATTTCTGATTAAGTGACCATTGCTGCAAGGTGGTTACCTCTGCTTCAGATTCTTACTTTGTTACATGTTTGCTCAGTGATTTGTGATGAATTTGTGTTGTTTATGATGCCCTTTACCTTTATTGCACTTAGAGAAAGTATTGCTTGTTTGAATTTAAAACAAAAGCTGTCTGCTTGGGTTTTCTCCATGTTGAAGAAGTCAGTCCTCTGTACATGAGCGCAAAGAGTTTTTAGGCAGCAGTGAAATTTCAATATTTTGTAAAATTCTTACCTGAAATTCATCATCCTTCGGGATTTTAACCTTTCCGAGTGGCTCTGGCACCTAGAACAGACACAGAAGTTGGACATGTTAATGAAAGCACCTATCAAGTTTAACAAAATCTCACAAACACTGCAGTAGATCTAAATGCTTGGAAGTATGTCAAAGAGCAGTTTCTTAGAAAACAAGAGGGCCACGATGGCCCTATATCGCTCACCTGAATACATTTGCCTAATAGGTGTGGTCAATTTTGACCCAAGAAGCATGATTTGAATAAAGTAGGTGGAAGACCACAAGACAAAGACTTTGTAAAACAAGTGACCCCCTTGGCAGGGCCAATATTGACCCCAGCAGTATAATTTGAATAAACTATGAAGAAGTCTACTTAGCAATGCTACATGCTAAATATCTAAGCTGTAGGCCATGTGGTTTAAGAGAAGAAGATTTTTAAAGGTTTTTTCTATATAAGCCTATGTAAAACCAAGTGAACCCCTGGGTGGGGTCAATTTGACCCGGTGGTCATAATTTGAACAATCTTGGTAGAGGTCAACTAGACAATGCCACATGCTAAAAATCTAAGCTCTCGGCCTTGTGGCTTTAGAGAAGATTTTTTAATTTTTCCTATTTGACTATAATGTTAGCAACCTGTTCTGCATGAAATGGGATTCTTTGAACAACTTTGATAGACCTTCATGCAAGGAACATCCCTTCAGAGTTTCATCAACATTGGACCAGTGTTTTCAGAGATGTCGTTTGAAAGAAATGGTGGACGGGCGGATGATAGACAACAGATGGAATGCAATTCCAATAGCTCACTCTGGCACTTTGTGTAATATGATCGCTCACTGTATGTACCAAAAAGACATAGATATGTCTACGTTTCATTAAAGCTAGCATGGTCACTCAATGTTTGTACCAAACAGCCAAAGATATGTATATCTTTCACTGAAAGCTGACATAATGGTCACTCAGTGTATGTACCAAACAGACATAGATATGTCTATCTCTCACTGAAAGCTTACATTATGGTCACTCACTGTATGCACCAAACAGACATAGATTTGTCTATCTTTCACTGAAAGCTAACATTATAGTCACTCACTGTATGTACCAAACATACATATATAAATGTCTATCTTATACTGAAAGCTTTCATGATGGTCACTGACTGTATGTACCAAACAGACATATATAAATATCTATCTTTCAGTGAAAGCTAACATTATAGTCACTCTCTGTATGTACTTAACATACATAGATTAATGTCTATCTTTCACTGAAAGCTAGAAGTATGGTCACTCATTGCATGTGCCAAACAGACATAAAAATGTCTATCTTTCACTGAAAGCTAACATTATGGTGTATCACTGTATGTACCAAACAGACATAAATAAATGTCTATCTTTCACTGAAAGCTAACATTATAGTCAATCACTGTATGTACCAAACATCCATAGATAAATTTCTATCTTATACTGAAAGCTAACATTATGGTCACTCACTGTATGTACCATACAGACATAGATATATGTCTATCTATCACTGAAAGCTAGAATTATGGTCACTGACTGTATGTACCAAACAGATATAGATAAATATCTATCTTTCAGTGAAAGGTAACCTTTTAGTCACTCACTGTAGTGTATGTAACAAACATACAAAGATATGTCTATCTCTCACTGAAAGCTTACATTATATTCACCCACTGTATGTATGAAACAGACATAGATATATGTCTATCTCTCACTGAAAGCTGACATTATGGTCACCCACTGTATATATGAAACAGACATAGATATATGTCTATCTTTCACTGAAAACTGACATTATGGTCACTCACTGTACTGTTTGTACCAAACATACAAATATTAATGTCTATCTTTCACTGAAAAGTAAAATTTTGGTCACTCACTGTAGTGTATGTACCAAACATACATAGATATGTCTATCTCTCACTGAAAGCTTACATTATGGTCACTCACTGTATATACCAAACAGACATATTTATATATGTCTATCTCTCACTGAAAGCTGACATTATGGTCACTCACTGTATATACCAAACAGACATAGATATATGTCTATCTCTCACTGAAAGCTGACATTATGGTCACCCACTGTATGTATGAAACAGACATATATATATATGTCTATCTTTCACTGAAAACTGACATTATGGTCACTCACTGTACTGTTTGTACCAAATATACAAAGATTAATGTCTATCTTTCACTGAAAAGTAAAATTTTGGTCACTCAGTGTATGTACCAAACAGACATAGATATACGTCTATCAATCACTGAAAGCTGACATTATGGTAACCCAGTGTATGTACCAAACAGACATAGATATGTCTATCTCTCACTGAAAGCTTACATTATGGTCACTCACTGTATGCACCAAACAGACCTATTTATGTCTATCTCTTACTGAAAGCTGACATTATGGTCACTCAGTGTATATACCAAACAGACAATAGATATATGTCTATGGATCACTGAAAGCTGACATAATGGTCACCCAGTGTAAGTACGAAACAGACATAGATATGTCTATCTTTCACTGAAAGCTGACATTATGGTCACTCACTGTACTGTTTGTACCAAACATACATAGATATATGTCTATCTCTCACTGAAAGCTGACATTATAGTCACCCAGTGTATGTACAAAACAGACATAGTTTTGTCTATTTTTCACTGAAAGCTGATGTTATGGTCACTCAGTGTGTGTACCAATCTTATAGTAAATTACAGTTTGATGTTTAAGGAAGTATAAATTTGACCTGTATTAAATTTTGTGACAGTTATCTGTAAAATCCTTTGATAACTGACTATGATTATATACAATGGGTGCAGTACTGAAATGATTTTGTTTAAACTTGTCAAAATATGTCCTATCTTATTGTATTGTAGTCACAAACTGACCTGTAATCTTGGCATTAGAGATGTACACGCTAGTAACTGATGTGAAGATGGATAACAGATAAGCGATAAATACGGGGGAGTTTCTCAAAGTTGTTATTTACGTTCTAGCCCAAGGTCTTTGACGCTATTATTCCTATTTCTCATTATAAATAAGGTCAACTGACACAATAAAAAGACCAATTTAGTTATGGAAGCCAGAACTATTGACGTTCATGTCGATTGTACATTTTTTTAACTACAGTTGACTCTCGTTATCTCGAATTTCAAGGGACCAGACCTTTTACTTCTAGGTAAACGAAGTTTGAGGTACGAGGAGGGGGCTTTTTAGTTGGCTTTTTTTACGCATACGGATGTATCTGACGGGACTTTAAAATTTCTTCGACTTAAATGGAAATTCGAGGTAAGCGAGTTTGAGATACTGAGAGTCAACTGACATAAATTGCCAAAATCAATAAAACATGTGAAATTCAACATAGCAATTTCAGAACAATATATTGGATATATTTTGCGAGTTTGGTTTAACGTTACCTCACCACCATATCGTAATATACGGTTTTCAAAAGCATTTGCTACGCATTAAATAATTTAGTAGCGTATAATTTCGAAATATAGAAATACTTAAAGGAATTTATATGGGAACCTTTTACTTATTGATTCGTTCTAATAACTTTTTTTTACTAAGCTCAGCAAAAATACAGAAATTTAAATGCGCAGGGGTAAATAAATAACAAACTAATCCCTGAAGCCATTCCATGTATGCAAAGACATGCTACCGTTGCTTTTCAACAAGAAAATGCGCGTCCACATGTTGCTAGAGTAACACATGCTCATTTGGCTGTTGCAAACGTCAATGCAATGGCTCATTACAGTCAGAGGTTGACATAGCCGATATTAGTCAACGCTCGACTTGTAAAAAGAACAAATTTTAATGTTGAACAAAAAAATCTACAGGCATAGACACATAGTATGGGATGTTTCCTTTTTGGCTGAGTATACAATAATGAGGGCAAGCAGCTTATAAGTAAATTTCACAGGTACAAAAATACTACTGAAATGGTACTCAAATTTTCTCAGTAGTACTTGAGAAAATCCCCTGCTTATATCGTTATTCAGATGTCCATCCTCACATCAGCTTACCGCCTGTACATCTCTATTAATACAAACAATTTATCAGACACTCCCTATAGAGACAAGGAAGTGAATATTGTTCACTTTGGTGGGAGGATCAGTTTAAAAATTGTGCAAATCAAATCTGTAATTGAATCTAAAAGAGAACAAACAACCGAAAAAAGGAGAAAGGAAGGAAATCTTTCACTGTAAGTGGACTGCTATATGTTTCAGTTATTAAATTTTCTATCTGTTTCAGTACTGAGTGTACAAAGCCCATAATGTGTGTCTACTAAGTGGGTGGAGACAGCTTATTTTACAGGCTCGTATCTTCTTTAATACTGTAGTTAAAGAATGGATAATGTAATTAAACCAAATTAATCATTTAAATTATCAATTATCAGATTAGACTAGACAAAAAAGTTTCAAACAGAACTTTTCATAGGCAACTTTATAACAAGTCAGGACGGGTATCCATGTAAAAGCTTAAACCTACACAAGCAAAATGTGCAACAAAAAAAACTGTTTTTTTTTCCTGTACATAATTTCTAATAAAACATGCATAGGGTGGGGGGTCTAGCTTTTTAAAAAGGCCTTGAACCTATTTTCACTTTACAAAAATGTACCACAATACAACAACTTTAATCTTTCTTCCTGAATCTTTCAGGTAAAATATGGCTGTGCCTGGGAAAAAAGCACAACAGCAACTTTCAGCATCAGTATCTCTGGCATCAGATGAAGACCTCGAAGTTTACTGTATACCTTGTGACAGAGCAGGTCCAAGCCTGCCGGCATTTGGCTTTTGCCAAGACTGTGATGAATACCTCTGTCAGACCTGTTTCCATCATCACAAGAAAGCCACTCCTTCAATGCATCATGTTCTACTTGAAAAAGGGGCCATGCCTCAAACAATAAAGCACACTTTAAAGTCAGCTCATTTCAGAAAGCCTGATGATTTGACACAGCCTTGCCTTAAACACAAGAAGAAAATGATTGAGTTTTACTGCCAGGACCATAGAGTACTTCTCTGCAGTGTTTGTGTGACTTTAGAGCATACTGGCAAATCCTGCCATGTTGACTTCATACCGGATATATCTGGACAAGTTGTAGACAGCCAGGAGTTCAAAGATATCCTTAAACATATGGATGCCATCATACAGCACTGCCAGAAAGTAAAAACAGAATGCCAGAAAGTTACTGAAAAATCCAACACGTCTCTGAGTGAAATCCTAAAAGCAATCAAGAGGTACAGACAAGACATTAACAAGCGGATTGACGAGTTAGAGAATGAGATTGAGAATAAAGCAAAAGATCACCACCACCAGAATACCCATATATTACAGACAACTGACACAATATGTGATGATGTCATCAAATCTGTGAAGGCATTATCTGACAATATCAAACAAGACAATACAAGGAAACAAGCCGATAAGCTTTTCATAGGACTTAAAACAGCAGAGGCTGAGATCAAAGAAAATGAAACCTGTATCAACGATCTTACAACAGCTGGAGATGTTAATGCATATCACTTTAAACCAAATCAAGCCATTTCAACTGTCCTCCAAAATGAGACATATCTTGGTAATCTTGAAGAGAAAATTCTCTCTACACCAATACAGAAGCTTAATATACATGTACAAAAACCTCCAACTGCACAGAAAACACCAACAAAGCTGCTTTCAACTAAAAGCAAAACAAGTGAATTTTCACATCAAGATGAAATATGTGTGAAGACAAGAAATGATCAGAAAATGTGCTATATTACAGGCATGACTCTACTTAATCCAGATCAATTAGTTGTTGCTGATCTTGATAACAAGTCTGTCAAACTGGTTGATGTTAACAGTAAAACAGTCAGTTCAGCAGTAAAACTGACAGAACCCTATGGTATTGCCTCAGTAACCAACAAAGAGCTTGTTGTCACTCTGCCAGATGTGAAAAAGATCCAGTTCCTGTCTGTTTCCTCCAACAAACTCTCAAAGGCACACAGTTTGAAAGTTGATGGACGCTGTCATGGAATAAGCTATCACCAGAATAAACTTGTTGTGTCATACTTACAACCTGGAAAACTTGAGATCTTGGACATGAAAGGAACAGTACTCAACAAAGTTACAACAAATGCAAGTGGTATCAATATCTTTAGTCGCCCATGGTATGTTCAAGGCAACAGTAATTCTATCTATGTATCTGACTTGGAAACTAATACAGTTACAATGTTAAACTGGCAAGGTAGAGTGATGGGAAGCTATGGAGGTTTTAGAGTCTGTAGAGGTCTTGCATTGTCTGCTGTTGGGACTGTGTTTTTCTGTGACTGTAACAATAACAATATTACTGAGATATCAGGTGACTGTAGCACTGGGAAAGTAGTGATAAAGGATGTAAACATGCCACTAGCTGTGTGTTGGTGTGATGAAAGTCACAAGCTCTATATTAGTAAAAGCTCTTGGTCAGAGAATAATAACATCATTCAGGTCTACAATAAACCATAAGTGTGAAGGACATGGTGAAGTATGTTATAATCCATGACAGACAATGAAATAATCCTTCTATCTTATAGTGCCTCTGTGTAATAAAAAACAAAATTAAGAGAAATAAAACTTATTATTACTGTTTTACTTGAAAGGTATATAATTAGAATTTGGCCATGTAACAGATTTGTTTGAAACTCTATCATCTGATCATTTACACTAATTTATGTTCACTTAGTGCTAAATTCATGTAAGATTTTCACTGGAGGTATTTCTAAAATTTGATTTCCCTATCCTGGTTGCCCAACCAAGATAGAGTTATTTAATCATAAGTAAAAATTTGATACACATGCTTTGTCTAAGGAAAACTAGAGCTATCACTAAATGTGATTAATACCCCCAAAAGACTGCTTTATAAACTGAAGAAGTTCGTAGTAACATAATACCTTGCAAACAAACTAAAAAGAGATATTGTTCTTGGCAATAACTCTGTAATTTGTCAAGATAGAGTTATGGTTCTTGTACACTGCACTTCCTCTCAATGTGCTTGACCATTGTATGAAATTGTATTGAATTCCAACTTGTAGTTTTCAAGTTATGCTCCTGACAAGGAAAACTAACAAAGGGCAATAACTCAGTAAATACTCAAAATAGAGTTATAGTTCTTGTACACTGCACTTCCTCTGAGTTTGCTTGATCATTGTATGAAATTGTATTGAATTCCAACTAGTAGTTTTCAAGTTATGCTCCGGACAAGGAAAAGTAACAAAGGGCAATAACTCTAAAATAAGTCAAGATGGAGTTATGGTTCTTGTGCACTGCACTTCCTCTCAATGTGCTTGACCATTGTATGAAGTTGTATTGAATTCCAACTTGTAGTTTTCAAGTTATGCTTTGGACAAGGAAAACTAACAAAGGGCAATAACTCAGTAAATACTCAAGATAGAGTTATGGTTCTTGTGCACTGCACTTCCTCTGAGTTTGTTTGATCATTGTATGAAATTGTAATGAATTCCAACCTTTAGTTTTCAAGTTATGCTCCGGACAAGGAAAACTAACAAAGGGAAATAACTCTGAAATTAGTCAAGATGGAGTTATGGTTCTTGTGCACTGCACTTCCTCTCAATGTGCTTGACCATTGAATGAAGTTGTATTGAATTCCAACCAGTAGTCTTCAAGTTATGCTCCGGACAAAGAAAAGTAACAAAGGGCAATAACTCTAAAATTAGTCAAGATGGAGTTATGGTTCTTGTGCACTGCACTTCCTCTCAATGTGCTTGACCATTGTATGAAGTTGTATTGAATTCCAACCAGTAGTTTTCAAGTTATGCTCCGGACAAGGAAAAGTAACAAAGGGCAATAACTCTGTAATTAGTCAAGATGGAGTTATAGTTCTTGTGCACTGCACTTCCTCTCAATGTGCTTGACCATTGTATGAAGTTGTATTGAATTCCAACTAGTAGTTTTCAAGTTATGCTCCAGACAAGGAAAATGCAACAGACCGACCGACCGACCGACCGACCGACCAACCGACCGACCAACCACCGGGTGACTCCTATATACCCCCCTAAACTTCGTTTTGGGGGTATAAATATAAATATAAGACCTATTGTATTATATTTGTGAAATATTTGCATTAAAAATTATATATTTAGATGGAATTCATTAGAAATTCAAGTTTGAAAGATATTATTACCTCCCTTTACCTATCTTGGGTTTTTAGTAACAGTAGGAAGTTTGTAGTAACAGAATACCTTGCCAAAAAAAAACTAAAATAGAGATATTGTTCTTGGCAATAACTCTGTAATTACTTTAGTCAAGATAGAGTTATGGTTCTTGTACACTACACTATTGAGGCTAATTATGACTGTTGCAATGCGGGTGCCTATTGTGGCTAATTATGACTGTTGCAAAACAAGAGGGCCATGATGGTACTATATCACTCACCTGTCTACCATTGGCAAAAATTAAAAGTTAATAATAGCAGAATGTGTCAATTTTTACCTTTGGCTCATGATATTGTCTTAATAAGCCTATGTAAAATCAAGAGATCCCCCCGGGCAGGGTTAATTATGACCCTGAGGTCATGATTTGAACAATCTTGGTAGAGAGTCAATTATTGCCACATGCTGAATATCTAAGCTCTAGATGTCGTTCTTATGCATAATAATATATCACTCTGGCCTTCGACCTTCGTGATATATTCTTGCGCATAAAAACTCCAAACATTGATACATATCATTTCTTAATTATACACAACTGTTGACTTGTTATAATGAATAGTACTTAATTAACTATTACATTTGTACTTACCAATTTCCTGCCACTGACTGAAATGTGTTTATGCTTTTTTCTCTATATGAAAGTTTTAGACCAGTAAAAAGCTAAAAGCTATCACTATAGGTAACTTATAACCCCCCCCCCTGTTCTTTGAAAAAAAGTCCACCTTAAGTTAGTTAAGTTACAATCATTTACATGGGACACGAATATTTTGTAAGAGCAGATAATTTGTAATTTTAACTCTCAAAAAGAGTACCTTAAATAACTAATTTGTAAAACAACTAAAACATGTATTCAAAGTTTGAAAACAATGCAGCAAAAGCTTAATATGTTAACAGTGCATAAAGTTTTAATAATTTTAAATGGATGAAAATGTATGAATTGATAGTTCTCACCTCCCCATTGTAAGTACCCTTCTCTCTCATGTCAAGGACAATCACAGACAGTAGACCTAACTGTAAGTTGATATCCATCAGAGGAGACATTGGAATAGTCGGTGCAGGCCCTAGTATACCTGTAACAGAGAATATCAAGACAATTTATACACCCCATCAGACTGACGTATCCATTGGTAAACAGAAAGGTTATGCATTATAACTCATAACATACAGGATAATTTTTGGTTTCAGTGTAAAATCACATTATAATTTCAGGGTGTGGGCACCAAAAGTGATAATTCTTGAGTGGCACAGCCACAAGTGAAAATAACTACTTTTGGTGTTCATGAGTGAATTTACATTATATTTCATTGATACCGACAGTTTTTTTGTTTATTCTGTTTAAAACTCTACTTGTCAAAAATCGCGGGAAACAATATCAGAAAGAATAGCACACTTGAAGTAATTTCAGCGAAGTCATCGTCCTTTGGTTTCCGGCCATCATTATGCTCGGTATACTTTTTGACTTTAATCTGGGTAGAAGATTATAATTTCACTGAGTGAAGAGTGAGTTTATCAGGGTATAATCCACTGATATATCTTTATAAACCACTGAATCTTCTGCTAAAAATGAGAAGCAAATCATAAATGGATAAAACACAACCTCTAAAGTTAAAATAGAAACCATACCTGGCTTAGCATTAGTCCTGTCCTCTAACTGTTTAACATAACCTTCTTGTAAATGTAAGAGATTATCTGTAAACTGTACAAGTACTGAAAAAGAACAATTATGGAAAATCAGGGTTCTCTGTAGGATTTTGAAAGTAGGAGTCCAGGACTCCTATGTCAGAAAAAATAGGAGTCCCATCTGAAAATGTTGGGAGTCCCATGTTTTTAAGGTACATGGCGCGCTGACAAAACGAAGACTGGCTTCTTCATGAATGTATTACAGTATTGCAATGGTATGACATAAATAGATTACCTGGGATAACACCAGGAAACGAAAGTGTGTTTTTTTTTCAACTGTATATTGTTTTCAAATATGAAAATATGCAAAATATATACAAAACAAGCTATAAGCAATGCCAGCGTATCAGAGTCGAAATATTGATATTTTTATAGCAAAAAGAAAATGCTTATTTAGTAATCTGATTCATTACTCTTATGCTTAATAAGCACTAGTGCGTTTTGACTGTTTACACCACGAACAGATTGCTATACTTTCATTTATATGAGTCACTTTTTCAATCCAAGGAAATGTCCCATACCAAGAATCATTCAATACATTTCTATCTTTTTTCACCGAACTTTCACTTTCAGAATCGTCGGTCGGGCATTTCCTTTTATGCCCATTTTGTCCAAAGTTATTTGATCTAGTCTAAGAGTATCCTAAATATATCGACTGCAAGACCGACCGACCGATTTTACAAACTGATATTACATAGATGTCTGTTTTTACGCGGCCGTCGTAGAAAGCAAAAAGCTCTGGCGCACAATTACAGTAGTTGTGCTAGTCTAAGAGGTGTTTTGAAACTGTGTAAAATGCTCAAACGCCGATCGTATATATCTCAAAATGTTTCCATTGTTGAAACAATATTAAAAATTGAGCAATGATTATGTCTTTTTAATTTGTAACGTTTCCGAAAAACAAAAGTTATCATTGTGCAAACTCGCTAATTTTCGGTCACTCTGCAAATACGCGACTAACTTGCAACATGATTTAATCCAATTATCACAATTAAAATATTCGGCCTATTCTTTACAAAGGCATAAAATGATGTTAATTCAATATATACACTGTCGCATGTCTACATAAACACAATTACACACGACACCTGTCAATCAAGTATTGGAAAACACCACGCGTGTTTATTGGTTTAGCGCGCGAAACGGGTACACAGATTTACCTTTCATCAGCTGTCAAATCGTGTATATTGTCATGAATCGGGGGCACGCGTTTCACGGAAATTGTATGCGTCCCGTGGAATCATTGTCGGATTTTTTTAGCGTCCTTTTGGGAAAAGTATGCGTACAAATACGCGGAATTAAGCGTTTCCGAGAACCCTGAAAACGACTTGATACAAATGTATAGCCATCACATGGCAGTGAGCTTTCACTTCCTGTGCTTTTACACTCATAGTGGATAAAACCTCAAAACTGAACAAAATCATCAAATTGAAACATAATTGTACAGAGTCTGAGATAAGCTAACTTTCAAGCATCAAGATCGAAATGATGATTTTTCTCTATATCGTTTTTTACAAAGCATATTAACTACAATAAAATCAAAAATTATTCAGTTCTGTATAATGTTTTACAATCATGCTTGGACAACAGCTGAAACACATGAACAAAGTTTGCATAGTTTTTTTAATATTGGTACAATTTTGCTTTAATAATCTACAACAAAATCTTACAAAAAAAGTTCTTAAAGCTGCTTGCTCTGAGATTTTTGTGAAAAAAAGAAAGGGTTCTTCGAACTGTCCGAATTAACATATTTTAGAATGAATCATCAAATGAAATAGGTTCCGGTATAAATTCCTGGTACAGAAAGTATTTTAAAAAATATAACCCACCAAATTATAGTGTTACGAACAATTTTGAAATTTCATTACAAACATATAGTGTAGTGTTGCCATCAAACCCAGCTTGCTAAAACTTTCAGCTGCTATGTAGATTTTAACTTGTGTTGTGGATTCTAGTGATAACTTTTATATTTTAAAATGTTTTAGTACATCATTTTGGAGAAATTTAATTTTTTCACCAGAAACTGTGAACATGCAGCTTTACAAGACTAAAGAACCCTGCTGTGACCTAATCCAATACGATGTACCGTATTTCACGTATTGCCGACACATCTATTTCTGAACTCTTTCTATGCGTTTCTCTTCCTTTGCAATCAGTGCAAATCATGACTAAACTGTACTGACCAGGATAACTGTGTTCAACTTGTCAGATCATGATCTGCACTTTCCGCTAAGTCAGTAAATTATTCTAGTTTACAGTAACCCTTGGAAAATTTAATGGTACACTCCAACTTCAACAGTTGGACAAGTTAAAGGTTAAATTATTACTTACATCTAGGATGTTTAGCAACATGGGCTTTGAAGAAGATATGTTTAAGGAACGCTGGATTGGGGTACACTGGGTCAGGCAGAAGACTGGCTCTATTCACATGTACTTTGTCGCCCTGAAATCAACGTTTTAAATGACAGTCTGTTAAATGTGTGTATCTAAAGGTGAAACACAGATATATAACTTTGTTTATAATAATATAAAACCGATTAACCTTTCTTTTTAACATACAAGCTCATTAACTCCCCATTTCAGTTTGTAACTTCGTTCATTTCATTTTCAGGCATTACCAAACTTTAAAAAAATCTTGATGTTTGACAGACTGCAATACATTAAGGGGAGCATTGGTGTAGAGGTTAAGGTGTCTGCCGCTTATCCCAGAGGTTGCTGAATTGAGCCCCAATGGGGTCACGCCCGTTCCTCCTCATATGACACCAATACTGGTTTATCCAGGAATCGGACTCGAGATTGACTTGATAAGCTTCAAACTTTCTTCACAATCATGCTTAAATAAATCAGAATAAACTAAACTAAATATATCAATAAACTTAAATGACAAGCATTTTTTTTCAAGTAAAAATCCAGCTGAAAATGGTGTGTGTACAAAAGTGTAGAGGAAAAATAACTTTTAACCCAAAACCAAACTCTTCCCACACCAGTATGAAAAAATAACTTTCAAAATATTGATTTTCTTATTTGACTGGGAGAGTCAATTTAAGAAAAGAACAACGCATGCAGGAGTGCTCCCTTCCACGCCAAAATCTCTACCAACACAACAACGACACATTCAACTATCATTTTATCAGGCCGATTTTTTATATCTAAAGCACCAACTTCAAATACTAATGTGGCATAATCATTAATTTAACACATTTAAATGCACAGCAACCAAAAATTGCTTTTATAAAACTGTCACCAAAAATACACTTTGTGCAGTAATATGCGCATAATGTCACTTTAAGATTCTACAAGACTTTCATAATTGACAATCATTCATGCATATCTAACTTTTTTCTTGGCTTTTACTGCCAGTTACAACAGTATTTCCAATATGTGCATGTCCGTTCACCTCACCATCAGTCCTGGTAAGGATCAGTAATTCACTCTCATCCTTTGTAAGAAACTGTCAACTTTCTCCATTCAAAAGTTAGGCCAATAGTAAGGCTTCAAACGCATGACCCTCACTCGACGGGAGGTTCAAAGATCGCATGTTTGCAACTCACGACCACTGAGGCTGACAGATGTATCCCTTCCAACTTACTTAGAAGCTCACTACTTACGTATTTAAACATAATTCTATTGAACATATGTATGGCTGATTTTCCTGGGATACAGTACGAGATATTCATTGGCACACCGTTGATCTCATGTTCGTTGAATGTAGTGAAAGCTGTCTCTGCATCTTCAGCATTGTCGTATTCCAAGATCCCAAAACCAAGCGATTCACCTTCTTTCGTAACTATCTGTAAATATAATTATTTAATGTTTATAGAACTCATTGCTGTACGTAATACCATTCTGATAAAAAATGTCTTGCCCAAAAAATCTTCATTCTAATAAACAATCTACTTCTGGCATTTTATATGCAGCAGTATTTAAGGAAAATAAACGTTATGTAAAAACAATCGAATGCAAGACATTTTCTTCCTGTGTAGCTCTAAGACTACAATGTAACTGGTACCCAAATACTTTACAGCAAAAATTGATATTTACAGTAATATTTCAACAGACAATAAGACACACTACCTGGCAATATACTGGTTTCACTAACTCACTGAACACTTGTCTCAATGCAAATGAATCGCTGTAGTCCTTTGGCAAGTTGTCAATAATCAGACATTTGGAATGCAGGTCCTGAAATATAAAATGGTGATATCACAGAAGGGGGACAGACAAGTCATTACAGAAATATAGGCAATTTTTAGGTAAAGATGAAGGGAAGAAACCAGAAGATAGTATCTAAGCTTCCTGTGATTTACACACCTAGAATGTAAAGCCAGACTGGTAGTACCAGACTGTCACTGCATAAAAATGAACTTTATGAAACTTCCACAAGTCCAGTCTAACAAGTCCAGTCTAAGGCATTTATCGATCAATGTATGGCACACTTGATTTGTCCTATTATACGTACCTGGAATGTTATGCCAGACTGTGAACTGTCTACAATTGCATCACAGTGAACTGTTTGACCACTTACACACAACCAGTCAATGGCACACTTGATTTGTCCAACTTTCTCTATGGGTTCATTGTACTCAACAAAACCGTAACCTTTACTTTCACCTGAAATACATTTTCAACTTATTTCTGGATATTCTTTTAGGATCATAGGAACATTTTTAACATAACTGACTACCATCTATTCTTTTATACAATATTATCAGGCACCAAAAAAAAAGAAGCAACAAAATGCCAATTTAGTGTAATATAGCTTTCACTCCTTATTTAAAAGAAGTTACAATCTCGTTGCACTGAAACCACTTATATTCCTGAAGCTTCCGCAAAAGCTTCTATCTAGTACACCCTAAGCTATACCCAGGGTTAGCACTGGCCCCATTTTTCCTATGAACCATTTTTCTGTGTTGCCTAGGAAACAAAGCATTTTCTTTCTTTAAAAGTTGTAGCCAATTCAATTTCTTTGGAGCCAATTTAACTTCTTTGTAGCCAATATTAGCACTGGCTAATATCAAAGCTTCATTCAAAAGTTTTGCATTTGAAACAATCCTGTAACTTTTGTTTTAACAAACCTGTATCCTCAGATCTCATGAGAAAACACATATCTATACTTCCATGTTCTAGGACAAGCTCTCGGAATTTATACTCCGTCATGGACAGAGGTAACTGTGCTATACACAAGATCTTCTCGCTTCTGTACACTGACACGGACACCGTGAGAGCATCTAACTTTGTGCTGTCTAACTTGGATATGGCATCATCTACCAGGGCTGGGTCCTTCAGCGTCACAATTGCTGAAAATTATATGTTAAAGCATTTTAATTTGATTCAGTCTGATTGTCTTCAACCCTTCCCATGAAAGTGGCATGTGATGCTGTGACCAGTACAGATCATGATCAGCCTGTACTTCCTTTTTATTTACTTCTTCCTCAACACCAAAGAGTTCAATAAATACTACCGTCCACAGTGGAAGCTTTTTTGTAATTGGACCATTCCATTTTTGAAATTTAGCAGAGTCAAGGTAAAAACAATTACTGGAGTATTACACTTTGACAGACATCATCCAAAGAAGCTACATATTACACACACTATTTTCATCAGGCATAGCCTTTGTAAGTCAATTACTATAAATACCATAAAATTCTGTACACAAGGCCACGATGCTGCAGTATTGCCCAAAAAGACCAGCACGTTGTTACTTTTCCCCTATATATGATTAACTCTATTTGTGCTGTTTTTCACAAATCTGATCCCCAGTATAGAGTATAAAATGACAATCTTTATTTATGTTTGAATTGCATTTAACTGTTTATCAATTTTTCGCATCATATTGTCCCAAAAGTGGAAATATATATTAAAAAAATGTGTATGGTAATGGAGAAAACCTGTGTCAAATGCAAGTTTCCAGTACTCTTCATGTTCTGGTTAGAAAATGATGGGAAGGTGGGGGTTTAGGGCGCTTGAAGATCTTTATCAATATTTGTCACTAATTTTTATCCTTTGTCATTCTGATCAAAGTTTAGAACAACTGTAAGTGATGTTATTCAACGTATGAGGAAGTGTACAATGAAAATTACCTTGGTTGAAATTCTTTACCATGTGCACCGATTCCACTGGAAACTCTCCGTTGAAACCCATAAAAGCTCGAATATCCTGCAACAAACATAACAGTTAAATTAAACGAGGTATATTTCTGTAACACTGAAACAATAAAACAAAGGACAGAAACAGGTCAACACCATTGTGAAGTGTCATGCAAGGGTTCCGATAGAAGATAGACTGGTTGACAGACCAAAAATATCAAAACCCCAAAAATACAGAAAGATTAGAGTATGAAAAGTTTGGCACTAGAAACTAAATTGAATGAGCCCCGCTGTGATAAAACCAAAATCAAGCAACCTGAACCCGGTTGTTAAACACTTTAACCGACCATCAAACAGTTCATTCTTTAACTTTAAGGAATGTATTTCTGCATTTTAAATGACTCTTTGAAACCAATCTCCGTTTTTTAGGGAATTTTTTTTTAACTCTTATAACCCAAATAAAGATATCCCTGAAGAGATTTCAACCAATAAACATAATATAATGAATCAAAATTTAAGCGGTGGTCAGTTTAACAGCAAGTCAAAGTTTCGAACAATTGGTTCCAGAATGGACCAAGATTAATGTAGAGATCCATGTAATTTGATCGGAAACCATATTTGTATGTTTATTCGTCAAAGAAAACATTAGTAACACAACAGCACTTGCAGCTGTAGATTTGTTTTCCAAATAGTATATAAATTTATAGTACAGTTAAAATACAGTACAGTACTGTAGTAGACCACCCTTCCTACAGAAATAAAGTGGTCTTAATACTGAAACAGTCGTTTTATCGAGACCTTTTTACTATAAAATAGGCCATTTGGTTCTGAAATGTTCCATCTTAATATCGAGGGCAGACGTTATATCGGCTGGTCTTGATAGCGAAACTTTATTGTTCTTGTTTTTCTTTATTTCACACACACTATAAACCAACAAACAAATTGTTTTTTACTTTCTTCAAGCGGGGCTCAAACATAAGTGAAGACGGAAAAATCCACTAGAAAGCTAAGACAGTGCTAATGTTACCGAAGGTCTTGAACAAGAGGGAGGAAGTTTGTAGTGTCTATCGTATAAGAATGACAGATGAGCAGGAGAAGAAGTTACATCATGCGGTAGATCTATGGCATCTAGATAAGAGGAGACAAAGAACTGTAAGTAACGATGGTGCACAAAGCCTCAGAACAGAAATGGATGAAACCTGTAATGATCAGATACAGGGAAGATTGAGAGAAAAATAAAAGGGTGAACAAGACGAAGAAAGTCCAAATGACTTTGGAGAGTTAGAAGAATAAATTGTATTGGATACATCGAAAGGAAGAAGGAAAGTAGAGGTGATTGTACCCACTTGCATTGACACATCTCATTTGAAAGGGTCTATAACAAGGCCATTGCCAGAAAAACAGAACTGCATGAAGCAAGCATTAAAATAAATTAATGCAATTTGAAATCTAATATAAACAAGCAATTCCATTAATAATTATTAGCAGAGTTGCATAATTTTAAAAGCCTAGGCTTTTTTTGGCTACTCTGATTTCTTGTACTTAAGCTGACACTAAATGACTAATACTGTAATACCCTTTCAACAATACCCATACTTTGATAGTGAAGAAATACCTTGCCTAAAGAATCATTCCGTGAAGTCTGACATTAACATGTTTGTCAGTCCAGAAATTTACTCCGGTAAGAACTAAGATACATTTTTGAACCAATGTAAAACAGTCAAAGTGCAAACACTACCATTAAAGTTAAATCCATGAATTCATGCACAAATTGACTTAGAAATTTATTTCAAACCGAAGAAGTTGTTTGCCAACAGTACTATAAGAATATACATGTGCATGCAGTCATAGTACATGTATTCGTTTTATCATTTAATAGGATGAATAGATACAGGTTTAGTCTGAAATTTGAAATCCCTCACAACTGCAAAGCTAAACTACTGTTCTCTTTCATTACAAGACATGGAATATTTGACTGAAGTTTCTGTCCCCCCCAAAAAAAAACAACGAAAATTCCTATTTAAAGCGACTAAATACATGGTCTGTTTTTCTGGCAATTAAGAACACACAACAACACACTGACAACTGACAAGACAAATAAAGTTTTAGACACACACAAAAAACATACTCAGTGGGACAGGCCTAGCACACTGCTGAAAGAGACAAACATAAAACAAATATCTGTAAGAGTGGAAGTGAGTGGTACAGGTTGGATGTATGTTGTTACAATCACCCGGCACTACTGCTCCAGCACTTCTGCCAATGGTCATGGTGCTACTCATGTATCCCATCTTTGAAGCTGGTAAGCAATAAATTGGACCTGCAAGCATAATTTCATTTCATTTCAAATCATATGAAAATAGCCTACACAACTAAGTTAGTTACTACAAAATCTAATGTATCCTTCGATAAATAATCAATTTCGATTGGCCAATAACAATCATGAGCCAAATAAGCAAAAGCATTGTGTACATTGTACATGTAGACCTAAAAATAAAATAGTGTGTAGGCTGTGTGGATTCACAACATCATTTTTTAACCAAGTTACTTAATAATAAGTAAATGAGCAGTGTAACTTTACTAGCAATTTATTATAAATAATAATATACACTACCATGTTCTAAATGTATTTACTACATCATAGTTATATTTTCTACTTGTAGCGCTTGGCTTACATAAATATTAATAGCAAACAAGTAAGCCATTGTAATTGATGGGTGTTCAGTATAAAACTTAACAGTGTCGCCCTCTTAAACTTTGTCAGAATAATCAATAATTTCGTTACAAAAAGGGGCATAACTCTGTCCAATATGACCTTGACCTACAAAATTTGCAGTATTAAGCAATAAAATTTGAAAGTTTGATGAAAAAATCTTAAGAAATGGCAAAGTTATAGCCAACTTTAAGTTTTTGTGACGGACGGACCTACGTACAAAGCCCCATCCCTATGTATCGCCTTCTCTCCATAAGGGCAACACAATAAAATGGAACAAGTTTCAGAGCAGATGAATCTTAGAAACTGGACATGCAACGATATGTAGCTACTACTAAAGGCGTTTTGCACTTCTTGTAGCAATAACTAATTAAATGTCATAATGGTGTACATAAAGCACTTTGATTTCTTCACATTTTGGTAATAATAATATTTACAGTTACCTAATTATACTGTTACTAAATTACTTAGATTTTAATTACTTGTAAAAATTACTATATAATATTACTTTATTTAATCAAAATTTATAACATTTTCATATTTTCTTGATTCTTCCATTCAAGATTCAAAACAATGAATCAATAGAAACCCACATCCACTGCCTTCAGCTTCCTTTTATATACACTGCCTTCAGCTACCGTCTATAATTGTGTTACATGAAAAATAATTTTATTTGATTTCATTGACTATTTATTACTTTTTAATATCTTGTAATGGGACAATACCACAATGTTGCTATCCTGGGAGCAAAATTAGCAATGTTCACCACGAAATTAACTTTTATATACTAATTTATTTAATCATGATGCAAAACAAGTTCTTACAAATCACAGTCATATTGAGACTCACTCCAAATGCAATCAACCTCAAAGAGAGAGCTAGACAATATGGTATTATCTGTGTTTTGCCTAAGAACATTATCACTAATTGGCCACCGGTGGGAATCAAACCCAGAACTCATCAATCCTGAGGTGAACTCCCTACCACTGCACCAAGCGACAACTTTGAAAACGGATACGAGGCAATATTTCACTTAGCTTTTATATCATATCAAAAAATGATTTGTTGTCATTTTGTATTAAACACATAGATCATGGTATGAAAGAAAGATCAAAACACATAACTTCACTCGAATTTGAAGGGACTGCGTTTTGAGAAAAAGTAAATCCGAGGTAGAGGAGGGACTTTTTGTATTTTTTTTATGTACATGTATGGACGAATATGACACAAAATTGCCTCATTTCATAACAGTCTCAGATAATCATTTGTTTTCACCTTTATCAATGCAAATAATAGCATTTGCAGGAGTACTACTATTCAATTCTGACATTTTTACAGATACAGTAGACTCCCTAAATTCCGAACCCCTAAAAAACCGGATACCTCAAAACTCCGGCTGTTTTTTCTCCGCCCTTTTTGTCTCCATTGACACTAATGTTAATATTCCCCCGAAAATCCGTTCCCTCAATTTTCCGAATTCCGGCTGATAGTTTAAGTCCCAATTATGATATTGTGTATTAAAATGACTCTCAATAATGCGGTCGCGGTCTCAGATGAGCTGAAGGCGTGAAAACAATTTGTGGTGATTACCTAACTTGCACAGTCGGTCACAAAGAATAAGTGCGGATTAGTTTGTAAAATGACCATAATGCCGAACAATACAATTTGTCTATCAAACGTGCTGATAATTAGATTTCATCTCAAGATTGATAGATTTATAAAATCTATCCATATTTAAGATATTTCAATCAGATTTGTTCGAAATTTAGCAAATTGATAGAGCCTCAATTCATATTTTGTGTCATAGTAAATCATGACAGCAGAATTTTAGCGGGGATATACAATCATCATGTTGGAATATGAATATACAGGAAATGAAAAGTTAATGTGTTTAGAGTGCTGGACAGAACGAATATAAGTTTTATGTTAAAATTTGAAGTATTTTCGTCTGTATTTTGAAATTGACAAGTGTTATCTTAACTATGATGCTGACATGTAATTACAATGTACTTGTATTCTAGCTTTTAAGTTTGTGAATGCTATTTTAATGTTTTATGGGCAGTGAAATGCATTTTAATGTTTTAAGATGTATTTTAATAAAGTAGATATTGAAGTGATTCATGTTTGCAATGAAGACTGTCGTGATTCATGAAACAGAGGAATGACCAGAGGTACGTAACTTACAAAATCTCATCCCCTGAAAATCCGGCCACCTCAGAAAACCGGCCAGTGGCCGTCCGGAATTTCGAGGTTCTACTGTAGATACTTTTGTTAAGAAATCATCGATCTTTCTTATGCAGCTCCATCACTTTTATCATTTAAATGCTCAAACAAAGTCTTGAGGCAATTACAACATTCTTCAATCTATGTTAAAACAAGTAAAATCAAAGACCTATATACACATGGATTGGCAACTTCCAAAAGTCAATAATTTAATATCGGGATAGATGTTACCCGTCATGCTTTTGGCGCGCTCAGTGTTTTTAGGAAAAATTTGCCAATCTTCGGATTCACAATATTCTGCAGGTTCCGCCAGCCCCGTTTCGACATCGTGCTGACAAAATTTTCAACAAACAAAATCCATAAAAGTTATGCATTACGAAAAAAGATATAGGTTGTAGGGTTCTCCGCAGAAATAATTCAAAGAATAGGGGCATTTTATGGGGGTGGGTACGGGAGGGGGTTAAACCGGGGTTTAAACAAAAAAAAATCGCACATGCGATTTTTTTTTGTTTAAATCAGCATTTGTAGACCTTATTTCCTGCATTTTAAGATCTTCTTTACAAAGTTTCTTTGGGTAATTTATTTTAACAATATAAACAAACAGAGTTATTCACAATGGAATGCCCCAAAAAGGTGTCTCCGATTTCTCTCTCCATGTGCTCAACAAGGCCATGTAATTTTAAATTCTGTCCATGCATGACAAAGTTACCGTCCAGACACAAATGTATGCCTATATACTCATTACTTTAAAAGTCTAAACCATTGAGTCATCTTAAGTTGATAACATTTAGAATTATTTTAAAAACCTTCAATGCATGATAATGTTACAGCCGGAAATGAAAATGTGCATATATATATTCCATTACCTTACAATCTTGGTTACCTTGACTTATCAAACTTAAGATGCATAGGACTTGCACGATGACCAGTCTTGAGGTGCTAGACATTTCCAAGTTAAATCCTTCAATCAGTATGGCAAAAATACCAATGACACGAATGATATACCAATATACCAGATCCAATTACTTTCAAACTTAAGTGTACCTTAACTTTAGGTAGATTGTTTTGCTTTCACACTTGCCGTCTTGATGTGCTAAACATTTTTACTTCAAAGCTATCTTGAAAATACTTTAATTCATACAAAGTATCAGTGTTCATATATGTTGCAAGCTATAGAGTATTCTATTACATTCAAACTTTAGATAGAATGACCTTAACCTTTGAGATAAGGCAGTTGGTCTGGAGCAACCCATGATCTTGATAGCAAGACATTTGAGCAAGTTAGTGTTGTAAAACCTTTTAAATCAAAATGTTCAGACAAAAGACAAGCTGTCAGAGGTATATTGAGAAAATATAATGTCAGAAGCAGAAACAAATTGGTAGAGCGGATTGAGTTTCAAGCATATTTTGCTGTATTTAAGAGATAGCGGTATATTGACGCCTTTGATGAAGATGTAGTGTCAAGCTAAATGGCTTTAGTAAAACCCTGGTTTCAATAATAATGATTATCCCAAAAGTATGTTTGCACTTACACATGTTGGGTTTTTTAGAAGGACGTCAATGATGCTATAACTTGAGATTTAGGGCATAGATGTCAAATGTACCTTGGGCTACTTAAATGGGCACCTACATTATCAAAGAAAGACTAGAACATATGGTATATAACAGATTATACCTTGAATGCTGAAAATAGCCATTTAAAGCACTGCTTGTTAAATAGTCAGGCTTAAATGGCCAAATATAATTAGATATAAGCAGGGTTTTGCCAGTTTAAAAATACGTCATACATGAAAAGTAAATAAAAACTGTAAGTGTATGGAGGGATATTTAGATTGGCTGCTTTTGCATAGTTTAAGAGATCACTTCAAATTAGAACGAATATGCACCTTTTCTGTTGTGTTTGAGGGTAAGGTTTTGATGATCAACCTTTTCTGTTGATTAAATTCATTGCTGTTGCCTTTTCGAGTAGTTCATTTGTTACTGGCATTGTCAGAAAAGTTATCGGCCACATTAGCCAAAATGTATCCCTAATAAATTGTTTTTACCATTCCAATGTTCTGTATAAAGTCAAACGTTTTAATGAGTCAGTAAAAATAAAAATTTGACAAAATTTAGCAAAATTGCATAACTTCCGGTTTTAAAGTCTACAAGGTGTTTTAGCTACCTGAAGTACCAATTAGTATCGAGTTGTGCCTTATCATCGGAACCCAAGAGTTAAATCCTGCCGCTTCTTCCGAAAAATATGTTATATTCAGTTCCAAGTTAATGAAAAGCTTTTGGTATTGTAAAAGTGTAATGTCATAAGTAATTACATTTTCTAGAAAGTGCAATACGGTTGCAAGCAAGATCCTTGTCATATGGCGTACATACTGACAGGCTTCCCCTATGGCATTATTAGGTGCCGCTTCACAAGCCTTATTATGCTCTCGGTAACAGGTGAAAAGTCTGTCTTTACCATGCCAACTTGCAAGTTAAAAATTTATTTATTAGAAACAAAAAGCTTTTAAGGTCAATCAACATAGTATTATTATAAAATCAATGTGATAGTTCCACAGCGCAATGAAATAATAGTAGGAAACGACCAGTTCGTAATCTTGGGCAGTGTTATTCATTTTTAAGAGCATAGAGACTACGAGCGCCGAGGAATTACCTTTGAAGCTGGAAATAATTATCAAAATTACTGGCGTCATTTTTATCAACTTTACAGCATGCAACTTTTACGAGCGTAGCAATTTATATAAACTACAATTGCCATTGTCATTTTAAGCCCGTAAATAAAAACATGCACTTGAGGATATTTAAAATTGTCGCATATAAAGAGATGACTCAATATTTAACAATATGCACCTTTTCTGTTGTGTTTGAGGGTAGGTTTTTGATGATCAACCTTTTCTCTCGATTAAAATCATTCTTTGCCTTTTCGAGTAGTTCTTTGTTACTAGCATTGTCAGAAAAGTTATCGGCCACATTAGCCATAGATAATAAATTGTTTTTAGATCCATATTGTCTGTAGAAAGTAAACAGTTGGTAAGTCAGAAAAATAAAAATTTGCAAATTAAATTGATAACCGGAAGCTAAAACGGTATTAATTTCCAAAGTACGTTAGGTATCATTTGATTGTTATCGTCGGAACCACGGTTAATTCCTTCCGAAACTGTCACAATCAGATTAGGTAATGATAGCTTGGGTTTAGGATTACCAGTGTATGTCCGAGCCATTTTTCTAGAAAGTGCAATCGGTTGCAGCAATACCTTCGTCATTTCGGATTTTACCTTAATGTTTCTGCGTAGAAACCCTTATGTTTCAGATCAGCTTTCTTTGTTGATTTATTATGTGGTCGTCCCACGACACAATTTATTTGAGATATCCACGCCAAGGTATTTAGCCGAGGTAACAGACTCAAGGTGACTGGAGTCTGTTATCTAGAAAACTCTTAATTCACTTTAAATATATAATTATAATGATTGACCTTTGACTCCATAATTGTGCATTTTCAGTAGTACTTTCTTATGACTGACCTTACCGAAAGCCTTACTGAAGTCCAAAAGTATTAGATATACTTGCGGCTTATTATTTACTGAAATAACCAAGTCGTTTAATAAATTTAGTAATTGTGGATCACACCGGACCTCTTTTCCCGAAACCTTTGCTGCAGGTGGTAGAGGATACTATGGTTTGTAAAGTGTAGAGGAGAGGATGACACATACCGGTATGTTCTAGCACCTTACATAGAACTCATGTTAATGAGATAGACATAGTTGATGGGGATTGACCTGTCGCCTTTTTATGTAGACGGGAGCAACATTTGCTGACTTTCACCGGGAGGCAGTGAATCTCGAGGATTGGAGAGAGTTCTTTAAAGAGTGTTTTTACAATCATATGGATGGGCTTAATTTCGTCAGGACCACTAGCCTTATGGGGCTTACAGTAATATCTATCATGTTTGGGACAGTTCGGTCATTTGGACTGGTAGACATGTTTTGCACTTTCATTTTACAGAGGGGGGCAAGTCTTAAGGGGGCTTTAGGGCTGAACACCGACTGAAACTGCTTGTTCAGAACTTTCGCCGAGGTGGAGCTTGTTATCATACATAAGGGGAGGTAACGTTTGGAATCTACATGCTTGGAATGCTTAAATTATGAGTACAAGTACTTTTGGTACTTGAGTCTGGTCGTGGGAGGGCTTTACGAGTAATTATGACTTACACTTATGTGTAAAGCAACATAAAGTAACCTAATGCAGTATATAAATAAAAAGTGAATGCGTAAGAAATAATTCATACAAGAAAATTGGATCAGCTAAAAAGCCTACTTTTTACATGTTGATTATAATAACTTATTCATAAATGCATTATAGATGATAAGACTCTGGTCACAGTTATGTCCGTACATGTAGTTAAAGTTTAAGGTAGAACTACCAAATACATTACTTCGATCAGTTATAAAACATCAATTAGAATATTTTGCTGGTGTAAAGGACGGTGATATCACCTTCATTATCCGTATACAATGATAATTATAGCAATTTGATAATAACCATTAAGTATGGGGATTTCACCTTTACAAACAGGCAGATTTTTTCACAAATTGGTGAATACATTTTTCACTATACGTGTTTACGGTTTTTATGAAAAAATTTCTGCATTGAAATTTTTCAGGGTTTTAATTTTTGCAGCTGAAAATTTACATCATTATTAAATTTATTCTACATAAATGTTTAAAAACTGTCAGTCTATTTGTGCTCTTGTCATTTAGACAGTTTATGCATATATAATAATAATAAATACATTACAGAAAGTATTACGGGTGTACTTTAAGAGGATCAGTAACTTATCTACATAGACAGTTAAGTATTAGACTTACTAGTATGCATGTACCTAGTACTTACTAATGTACTAACCCCATTGTTTGACCAATCTGGTGTTAGTAATGTTGCTTTTAGGTGATACTGGACTTAGTTATAGTTTATACGGGAGGTAATTTGGAATTTTGCTCGGAATTTAAGTAATGAGAAAGCTTTGGACTGGTCTTCGGGAGGTTTAATTGTGCTTATTAGGTCCACCGTCCTCTCCTGGAAATAACTAGCACCCGTGTTCGGGTGGGGGAGGTATCAGCCTATTTGAGAAGGTTTTAAGGTCTGATGTAGACTCTGACGTTTTGTCCACTTAGTGTTTAACCAGGTCGGAACCTCTTTCGGGATCAGAAGACGGGAGATTAGCTTTTAAAGGACCGTTTCGCCTTCTGCTCATTCTTTTACCTTTTACCCCACGGCTGGGATTAGTTACTGATGACTGTATGTATGGAATTCTTGTCCTATAGTGTATTGGGGGATTGCCAAAAAATTGCAAAAACCTTTGTGTTGATGTGCGGAATATTTAGTTTGGTGTTGCCATTAAATGCTTAAGTGTTAGTTTTTTCTTTAACAGTGCTATTATAATAATCATTGCGAATGTATTGACTCTCCCACGGTATGTTAGTGAAAATGGTGACGGGGGTAACTATTGCTTGAAGACAGATGGTAATAGGGCCTTTAGTGATAGCACGGTGGTAATTGCGGCGTTCGAATCAGCGTTATTGTTGAAGCCGAGGAAATTTTACAGAGTACGATGTTGGTAATAATGGCAGACCTGATGACGCAATGTATGCAGTACAATGTAGGAGGATCAAGACAGATTGGAAGATTCTGAAATGTCCCCCACATGTAGAAGCCTTTCGATAGTGAGATACATTGTACAGTAAGTTTTTTGAATATTTTCTACCGTAAAATTTAACAATACATTGTATTTATAAGCAATTTTCTGTAAGAAGACAAAGATAGCTTATATACACGTACAATAAAAAAACGCTTTACACATTGTTTACAGGTTGAAAATTTTTGCAGACTTAGCGGTCCATACTTTACACAGAAACTACAGACGTTTTGATTCAGAATCTTAGATATAATTACTTGTTTTGAAAACTTTTAACGGCTGACATTTTTATGTATTCAAATACCACACCTACCAAAAGGTAGTGACAATATGGAACTAAATATTGTGTGTCGTACATAATGATTTACTTTCACCAAAATAAATTCAGTTATTTTTTATGCCGAACCCATACTGAGTCGTTGCAATTCTAAATTGCTGTCTATACGCCATTTTACGTGCTTCAAACGTGTGCAAAAACAGACCGATTATATCAGTGTATACAATGTTTAAGCATATATTATGTATGATCGTAAGCACGGTCACTGTACCGTATATACACCAGTTCATTCTCAAATTATTTTCAGTACAGAGTACATCTTTAATGTAATTTAGTATCGATCACTAAAAAGTCAGACAATGCACTAGTGATGGAGAACCTGCGTAAGCAATTGCTTAGAAACGAACGAAGCAGCCCGTGTGGATCGCTTTTGTAAATTTCTCTAGACTCTGACTTATAGAATGCAGCACTACTGACCTATGTTTTCCTGTCATATCAATATCATTTCTTCATTGGGAAATATTGTCAGAAAGCTGTTTTCGTTTTTACAATAACATTGAAAACTTTTGCGCTATGGTTTGTATCATGTATTTCGATGTAGCATATTAGGACTGATTTGTGCACAGGTTAAAGGTCAATTTCGCTGGTTGGACATCTTTTTTTGGTAGAACCGTCCTACGAGTACTTGTATAACCATTGGCCTTGGGACATTAGCCAGACACTAGTCAATTATCGCTGCTATGCTGAAACGGAGTTTAGTAATAAAACAATGATATAATGATTCGCGTATCTGTCTGCTGTGTCTGGAAGTAATATATCATGAAGTAATAATTGCTGGGTGCGAGCCTTAACTGGTTATACATGACGTGTGCCTTCCCAATTATTTGACAATAAATAAGCTGTTCTATATTGTCACGGTTGCTTATTTCACCGCTCGGTCGTTTATCAATTAGATGGGTTGCTACAGAGAAAAGTTTTTAGATCACTTATGTAGTCTGAATTTTATTTTTTTAGGATTCGGGGAGTAAGAACATTGATTTAATTTCAAAAAGCAAAACATACATGTATGTCATACCGCGTCCGTAAAGTAGAGACAGAGCGGCCGCTTCTTGTGTTGGATATCGTGGGTTTTATCCCTGGACGAGTCATACCATAGACGTGAAAAATGGTTCGAGTACTGACCGAAACACCCGTCCGATATTTTAAAAGATACACGTCAGACGTGAAACACTTTGAACCACGCCCATGCCAGACTACTTCCAGTTCAACAAGCAAGACCCTCAAGTGCAACACAGAGAAAAGTAACAGAACATTGCATTTATCCTATCATTTGTATTTTTGTTTACAAACATTGTTAATATGTAGTTTGCTAAAAAACAGCCCAAGTAATAAATGATGTTTAAAACGAACAGCAAGGCACCATAAAAGAAAACCCGTAGAATTTTATTTTTGAAATAAACATAGGGTGTTGGTATTCATTTTCTTAGTTAGATCATTTGCTATCCATCTACAGCAATTTTGAGGCAAAATTAAAGAAAAAGTGATTTTCATTTTTTATCGCTACCAATTTTCAAGGTAAGTTCTTAATGCGTGGTTGAAATGGCCTGAAACCTATCGGCTACCTATCAAAAGTGAAAACTGCTTAAACCGCTCACTTTTTACTCATCAACTCTCAAGTTCCTCGTTTTTTACAATTAGAATACCCCAGTGGTGTTGAGCCCACGCCGCCATTTTTGAAATGTCAGTGTTATACTTGGAAATTCTTGCGTGTTCTTTGCAAATATTTTGTTTGCAAAACAATACATTACATTAGAACATAAAAACATTTATAAATAGTTTCATGAAGGTAATTATAAAGCTATATTTTGTCGCTTTTATATTTTTGTCCTTTGAAAGTAGAACTATTTTTCGAGGCACATGTAGTAATTTGAAATCATTTTATTTTATAAATACCGTATTTATTCTATTTTAGGCCCCAAAAGTGTCAAAAATAACAATATGAAGATTTGCATGATAAATAGAAATTAGCAACTGCCTTTTGACAACATGTGATATCAGGTTCGGCAGATACGGTCGGAAAAGGCTCGGCAGAGCCTCGCCTTTCTGACCGCATCTACCTCACCTGATATCACATGTTATCAAAACACAGTAGCCTAATATTCTCTATATGTCAACTCATTTGGTTGATGCAGTTGTAGAAGTTGCTGTCCGTGTACCTTGTGTGCTGCATTTCTCGTTAGTTGGGAGATTCGTTTTTCTATCCGAGCGAATTTCTGCTTGTTGCTTAGTGCCGTGTTTGATGGAGTTTTGGGATTAATTTTATTTATCATTGCATTTTGAACCCGAGAAAATTAATGGCAATTCGCTTTCATGGAATGACGAGCATAAAATTATAGGTCATTACTGTCTTTGCAAACTTGATACAAAATTCGGTAAAAAAAACACGGTCACATGCATTTACCAAAGACGTCCCCTCTGATGTAGTGAAAAGGTTTGATCGATGTCTTCTAGACCAGACTTTTGTCCAAAATTGTTTAACTGAGTAAACAATTTGATGTCTATTGTAAATAGGTTATTTGCGAACGAGAGACCTGTAGATAGAAACGTGCTCCGTCTAGATAGAAAATGTGTGTTTTGGGAAGTAAACTTCGTACAGGGGAGCATTGTCTCTTTGTAAAGTCATACCCTTCTGAAATCATTTCCATGTATCAGGACTATGATCTTGGTAGAATAAAAAGGCAATCTTGCTATTATGATTATGATCATATTAGAGATGTGGCAAGATGAAAACGTGTGACAGTGATTTCTATAAAGCTTCTCACTCCAAAACTTAAATCCCGCTAGATGTACTGGACTAGATACTACAATGTATTTGTCTATTTTTAGCTTTAACCCCTTCATGTGGCGCTTCTCATCGTGCTTTAGACCTTGATGATGCACGATCTACCCAATGTCATGACAAGCATTTATGCAGAAAAGAATTGCACAATATGTGAGCAACATTCCGGTCAAACTCGGACTGGCGTGTGCATGGACGGAACCCACATCAGAGGAATAGAATAGAATTCTGTCTAATGACAATGCGTAATTTAAATACTACTAAATAAAGAAGCCACCTACGTCATCTGTCCGCTTTGGGTGCATCTATTGGCAGGCTGATCAAGACAGGTCTGACTTAATTAATCATTTTGTTTGGTATAAAATGACTTTGGCTGTCAACTTGTACTAGAAATACAGCAATGAGGAAACCGCGTAAGATTGAGTGATCTAGACAAGCCTGTTAAAGGAATAACTGGATATTATTTGCATGATTTTCTTATTGCTATTTTCAACATGGAAAAGAGGTCAAGAAATTAAAAGAAATACCTTTATTGCATATACATGTAGAAATATGCAAAATTACCCAATGAACAGTTTCACTAATAATTCATATAGAACTAATATCGCGACATATTGTTGACGCCAAAATTACCAAATACACATATTTCACTAAGATAGAACCTATATCGCGAAATTTTGTCGACGCGAAAATTACCTTATATATACAGTTGTCAGTAATAAATCATATAGAATCAATATCGCGAAACTTTAGCGACGTGGAAATTGCTTAATATACAGCTTTCACATCCTATCAGGACATGTCGCTTTCCAATATGTTTGTAACAACAGTGATTATCGAACAAAAACTGGCGTGCCCGATAGTCATGAGCTAATATAATTCTTGTACGTAACATTGAAAACCCTGAAATTCGACACGACTGTCGCTCGTTCAGACAAAACCATTGTTAAAACTCAGATCAGAGAATTCTTCATTCGTTTGTACTCTGTAGAGCAATGTAGACCAACGGAGATATAATTACAATAACAAATTACTTTTTGTTCAATTAAACACACGTTCATGTAAATTGCGAAGTGGAATGGTTTTTATTCCGTTTTCTGTTCTACCGTAAAGTAATTTCACTGAAACATCATTAAATATTCAATTAGCACTAGCCGAGGTAAGGGTAATTAATGAAATCAATGAAACGGAGTAACAATAGAGCATGCAGTATGGTTTTGTTGAAGCTTGGAGACTGATTCAGAAGTTGGATTTATTGTTTTTTAGTTTGATTTATTAAGCATTGCAGTTGGTCGGATGTATTTATGCAACGCTGGGGTTGGAATTTCCAGTAATGGAAAAGTACATGTCAATTTCACGGACTGCAGCAAACGGACGCCACATGACGTCACTAACAAAACGACGTCACTTACGTTGAAGGATGACGCCAGTGGAGCTATGCAATATACGGTGACAGTCGTGTTTGTTTATAGTATAGCAGTACTGGGTGTGTTCGGGCTTGGATTATACAACAGGCGGAAGTCCAGACGCTATCGTGTAGACAACGAAACAAGAGCATTCTTAAAGAATTACGAAGACGTCAGGAGAATATGTGAGCAAAAGTCACGTGTTGGTGCTATCCAATCCTTACTTCACCAGCTCCACAACGAACCATTATCCAACTGTGACTTCAGTAAAATAAGTACTTCAGCAAACAGCCTTGCATTCTTACCTATTTCTCTGTCAACTTTAACCGAACAAGATATTTTAAATAATATTTTGTTTGACGGAGCCAACGGATTAACTGAACTAAATGGAAATAAAACAGAAAACGATTTGAACCAGGAGCAGAAAGGCGGGAACTCTCCGGTGCGCGCCAAAATGACCGTACTTGGGAGTTCGCGAAGGTCATACAAGGGATGCGAACGGTGCTGGTCGAGACGCGGCATCGTTACAACGTCAGACAGTTGCCTTTGTAGATTTTATGAACGCTTTGAAACGGACGAAAATGCTCACGTTACTGAGATTGTCAATTTTTCAAGTAGAAAACAGAATAGTGAAGAAACACAATTTTTAAGAAATTCAAAAAATGGCGAAAGGGACAGTTGTGTATCCTTCGTGTAACTTTAATAATAATTCTGTTTTTGCTATTTTCATTCATATTTTATGGTTTATTCTTATCAGATATCTGACAGATTTGTGCCTATGTTGAAATCACAAGGGACGAACGCCTGCTCCTTCGATTATGTTAACATTCCTAATCTTTTATGTGAAAAACTATTCTAGTGGATACACGTAAGTAAATAGCATGAAGTTTTATAATGCAGACGTGAAACAACGAGAGTACTTTTTTAAAAATTATCTTTTTCAATAAAGTTATTACGTCAAACCTAAAAGTATTGACGTCTTGTTACGTTATACCTAACCGAAGTTCTTGTGTGTCAGAAAGATTTACGGGTACACTAGGCCTTTTCTTGATTTGCACTCAATATGCAATAGCGGGAAAAAACTAAGCTTGTAAAAGAATACCGATTAAGAGACAAAATTAAATTTTGTATAAACAGCACGTTTTTGTTTCCTTATAATATAGTACACGTAATCCTTCATAGGAAAATCTTTTCAGCGCACTAGTATGAACGGCGTGGTCATTTTTAAAGCCATAATATGCAATATAGATGTATGTATTTGTTAGAACATGGAAACGGATAGGTAATTCTGATATTGTCCCTTTTTAAAAAACAAACATCGAACCATTTTGTAATATTCATCATACATGTACTAAATTTCTCTGAACCATGGCCTACAGTTCTTTTATTGAAATACAATCTAATGCTATATGTTTTACAAATTTGTGGAGATGCCATAATAAACATAAATCAAAGTTATTGTTTGACCGGTGATAAAAAATTAAAAAAAAAACAAATTTTGTTTAAGTTGTTTTGTTTATTCTCCCACTTAAAGGTATCGCACCCAATGGTGGTTTAAGAATACATTGAGCTGCACTCAATGGTGGTTTAAGAATACATTGAGCTCTCATTACTGTGAGCACTGAATAAAAGATTTAATCTTTAGATTGATTCGTATGTACATGGGCTAACCTGGTATGTTCTGGTCGATCTATCCATGTAACCTTTGAAACTTGCACATGTTCACTTTTTACTGCCTGTCACAGACAAAGGAGTATCGCAATAACTCTCCGTAAGTCTTTTAGTCAAGCTCATACAAGGTAACAAAAACGACAGAATCTAATGAGACAGAGGTAAAATTTTCAACAAAGCCTTCCAAAGAATGCATTGATAGGCGATTTTAGATAACTGCAAAGCTTTGTGATACAAAAACTCTAATTTCAGTCACATTGCTGTGATGTTGTATCATGTTCATTCTATAATAAAAATGCTCTTATCTTGCTTAGGCAGATTATTCAGCCTTTGAAACCAATGAAGATCATGATCAGCCTGCACACATGTGCAATTAAAACATGATCTGCACTGTTCTCTATACAGTTGGTAATTGTTTACTGAACAACATTTTTTTAACAATTAACATGGCGCCGGTGATGCGATAAGTGCATCCCTTTGTTGATGTCAGGGTATTCATAACAAAATAATCTGTTGAAACCTTTTCCACATACATTTATTCGTCGTAGGTAAAGTCCCCTTTTGATTGGTATCAAAATCATTTGATTGACACTGATGTCATATTAATTAATGGTTGATCTTAAAGTGGAATTGTGCAATTTTTTTCAAGTGAAAATGCAGCTGTAATAGGTGTGTGTAAAAAAGGGTAGAGGAAATGATAGCTTTTAACCCAATACACCAAACTCTTCGTGCTACCAGTACGAAATAATAACTTTTCAAATATAACTTTTCCTATTTTGACTGTTAAAAAAAACAACTTCACGCAGGAGTGGCTTCCCTTCCGATGCCGAAATCTCTACCAACAACAACAATAACACAAGGGAGATCACTGCGCAACCGGAATTTGCTTTTATAAAATTGTCACCAAAAATACACTATGTGCAGTAAGATGCGCATACTGTCACTTTAATTGACAATTGGACGCGTTCTTTTTAGAAATGTAAAAGGGGCAGAGTTAAAGTTCATATTTTATACAGTGTTTCATTTAGGAGGTAGATTTCACTTTTGAGTGATATTGGTTAGCATATCACTGTTGGGAGTGTAAATGCGTAGTAATCTAATCACGAAGGCCGAAGGCCTGAGTGATTAATTACGAAGCATCTACACGACACACAGTGGTATGATAACGGGTGTATCACTCAAAAACAAAATCTATTTCCATTCTAACACGTTAATCTAAACAAAAACATGTCCAATGAGGTACTATTTGCTGCGCTTTCATGAAGTCGCTGTCTAAACTTGTAGTTTTCCGTGCATTCCTTGCATTTCGCGAAATTTTGGCTGTTATTTTTTTCTCCTCAAATAAAACGCTATTCGTCTTATTTTTGTTGTTTCTGATATTGCTGGCGATACCGGAAGTGTAGAAAATTTTACTACGATTTGTTTTACACCACGTGAATTCATTCACAACAATACCATTCCAAGCACACCCGTAGATGATGTGTGAAAATTACACGGGAGGGAATCAGCAGTCAAAAATAGTTCCGTACGTCTGGCGTGATATGCTTAATACATATAGTTTTATCACGCTCGAATCCTTCTTTGTGTATATAGGAGAAATTTCCAATAGTGTTAGAATATGAAATAAACTACAATAGCAAAAGAAATATTTTTAATAATTAATTTACTTCCTTTCAAACAGTGTAAACACATAATTTATCTATTGTGCCAATTTTGTATGGCTCTACTGTAGCCTTTGTGTGTCTTTTTATCGGGATAATGTGTTGATTCCGAGTGCCATGAACATAACAGTGAATCAGTAGGTTTCCATCTATTATTTACTTACACAAACTAGCTACTGAGAAATCAATTATTTTCATTTTCTCCACTGAATACTTACATAACACCATTAAAAGCGGCTGCTACAAGCCAGTAACATTTGCAAGTATTTCAAACGCGAATCTGTCTGAAAGAAAATCTTTATTATCCACACTTCACTGATGATTATTTTGCCGTAAAAAAAGCCTTGATGCAACTCATTGAATATGGAGGAAAATCAACGTTCAGTTTTCGAAAGCAATCAAGAGACAATTTCACAATCCCCGTCTCTTCTTGCCTTTAATAGAAAAGATTCAATTATAACAAAGTATTTTGAACACTAGCTGGTTTAAAATAAACGTTTCCATTAGGCAAAAGATTTTCAATGTTTGCTTGTTTTCTTTCAATTCGCTGTCAAAATACATTTTTCTTGTTCTATTTTATTGGTCATTTATTTTAAACAGTATATATTTTAAAATGAAGTGAATTTGCATTTAATGTTGAACACTCACTCTCTCAAATTATTAGCATTACAGAGTGCATCTTTAATGTAATTTAGTATTGATCACTTAATTAGTGATGGATAAGCAATGCTTAGACGGACGAAGTGAAATGTTTTTGGCTTACAGAATGCAGCCACATGCCAGGTACGGCCGCATATTTCCACAATGAAAATAGGTAAAATCCCATCATCTCTTTTGAATTATCAATTCACTGATGGAATAGTGATAGAACTGTGTTCTGTTTACTCTAACCTCTGCTTACCTCTTGCTTTTCTTTCATATCATTTTCAAATCTTTTTTTAAAATACCATTGAAACATTGAAAACTTTTGCGTTGTAATTTGTGTCATATACTTTCGATGTATCTTATAAGAAAAGTTAGTGGCAATTCGCAATCATGGAGTGAAGACCATATTATCAGAGGTGAATGCTGGCTGTGCAAATTTGATACACAATTCGGTAAAGAACGGGCATTTACCAAAGACATTCACTCTGTGGTAGTGAAAATGTTTAAGCGATGTCTTTTATCAAAATTTTGCTAATTGTATTCTAATATTATAAATTACATGTAGTTATTTGCGAACATGAGACCTGTAGATAGAAACAAGATGTGTGTTTCGGGAAGTTAACTTCCTAGAGCGTATATACGGTGAAGTTTTAATGGAGAATTGCCTCTGTGTAAAGTGATATGAAGAATATAATCGTGGTTGATACACATCATATAAAGGTGTCTGATGTTCTACTTTTTGTATGAATACCCCACTGAGAATATGATGTGTCTTCCTTAAGTCATAAAAAATGATTGCATGAGTCCCGCTCGGCGAAAACCATTATTTTCACGTCCATAACACTTACAGAATACAGTTGAACGTGTTTAGTGGTCACATTTTTTGAACAGTCGCCTCTCTTTAGCAGATAATTAATGCTGATGTAACCCTATTGGTCATCTTCATAGCAGATACAACTGTATTAAACATTCGCCTACTTTAAAGTGGTACACGTTACATTTAATGCACTAATAGGCTGGCTGCTATAGAGAAGTTTGATTGTATGCTATATTGTCACTCTGGTTGTCGATTGTGTGCTGTATTGTCACTCTGGTTGTCGATTGTATGCTGTATTGTCACTCTGGTTGTCGATTGTATGCTATATTGTCACTCTGGTTGTCGATTGTATGCTGTATTGTCACTCTGGTTGTCGATTGTATGCTGTAATGTCACTCTGGTTGTCGATTGTATGCTGTATTGTCACTCTGGTTGTCGATTGTATGCTGTATTGTCACTCTGGTTGTCCATGGTATGCTATATTGTCACTCTGGTTGTCGATTGTATGCTATATTGTCACTCTGGTTGTCGATTGTATGCTATATTGTCACTCTGGTTGTCAATTGTATGCTATATTGTCACTCTGGTTGTCCATGGTATGCTATATTGCCACTCTGGTTGTCGATTGTATGCTATATTGTCACTCTGGTTGTCGATTGTATGCTAAATTGCCACTCTGGTTGTCAATTGTATGCTATATTGTCACTCTGGTTGTCGATTGTATGCTATATTGTCACTCTGGTTGTCGATTGTATGCTATATTGTCACTCTGGTTGTCGATTGTATGCTATATTGTCACTCTGGTTATTGATTGTATGCTGTATTGTCACTCTGGTTGTCGACTGAGGCTGGTGATTTGGATATTCTTGGATCTGAATCTCAGCTAAAGAGGATGGTATTGATCAAAATGCTTGGATCTGAATCTTAACTTAGGTTGATGATTCGAATCAAAATGCTTGGCTCTGGATCTTAGCTAAGGTTGATGATTCGAATCAGATGCTTGGATATGGATCTATACTGCTTACAAACTTTTCGCAGAGTGAGGCTCAACTTTCAGGATGATGAGAATTTGCTTAAGTTAAGGCATCTCTCGCGAGCGAAAATAATTTGGTATTTACTAAATCTGGTCTCAGACGTCTACTACTTAATAATTAATACTAGTACATTGAATCAACCCACTTTAATCATATTATCAGTTTTTACCCATGCCAGACAAAACTGATCTTACAACAGCACTGCACGACTTAGTAAAAATTGGAACAAAAGTACACAGTTTACATTTAATTTAGTGTGTAAGTGTATGTTGACATTTCCTGACTGCGCGTTTTAAACAATTTTTTGAATTAAATTATCTTCTAAATGATTGACAATCGCTCCAGACGAAGAGGGACATGCCCTGGACAATGTACACCTTCAGCCCTGCTAGAGTGCCATATTTTGAGAGACAACGTTCATATTAACACAGGGATTTTTAATTTAAAAAAAAAAATTTTTTTTTTTTTTTTTCCTCCAAAAAACAACCAAAAAAAAAAAAATTTCTTTAAAAATCTTTTTAAAAAAAAATTTAAAAGGTCATGTAACAACCATTCCTTTCAAAATCTCAATAAAAGTTTCTCTAAAGAAGATATTTTTAAGTTTACTGTATAGAAATATAATGCTCTGTTTGACCTATCATCTCACCAACGGCGTACGACTTACTTACGTCTGTATTTCCACTATTTTCTTTAAAAGACGTTATAGCCTCCGGTGAGTTCAAATAAATAAAACGAATTCAGTAATAGCAATGCGGTGATTTTAAATTCCAAATTAGTTTGTAAAGGCAACTGAATATTTTTACATTAAAAGGACTAAAATTAAATATATTCACTGGAATTTATAAGACATTTTTCTAACAGCCCACCTAGTCACTGCTCATGGTTCAGATATCATGTATAAGTGCTACTACTGTCAAAATATTTCTAGACTTGACTCACTTAGGGTAAAGTATGTGGCTCGTAGTGTTCACAAGGTTTTTCTATGATTTGACGTTGTTTTTGACCCCAAGAGCACCAGTTTATTATTGATTCTTTAGAAATGTTTTGTGAAGCTTTCATTTACAGTTCTTGCATTTAACGTTCTTTTTTTTCAACACTTATTTCTTACATGATTCCCCCTTAGATAACCGAGCAGTGTTAGAAGAAAAGGTCTTAAAAATATTTTACTTGAGGTTTTAGTTAATTATATTTTTATCATTTAGCCTGGTAGCGAGCCTACGAACATTAATGTTGGTTCGTTATTTCCTTGAAAACTGTCCGTCTTATCTTTGCAGATCCGGGTTCTAATCTCATGCCTCGTTTACAATCTGATAGCAACACCTAACTAGTTACAAAAAGTATTTAAAAAAACCAGAATTGTTGATCTTATTTTCCCTGTCTGCAAGACGTTATGTTCTAACTAAATTTTAGCTAAATAAAAGAAAAACAATTCAACTAGTTTCTGTGAAGTTACTCTCATTTTGACTTATACTTCAAACGGAACTAAGCAACAAAACAACAATGCTACAGCAAATGCTTGACAATAGAATGGATGGAAAAGACACTGTCAGAGTTGAGGTCCAAAATAAAACATATTCTGAAATTGTCGAAAAAGTTTCAATGCTCACAAAAGCTTTCGGAGATGAGAAAAACATAATATTTCGGTTTCTGCGTAATATCTCTAATTTACAAAGACACGTTCAAGTTTTGAGGACCAAAACAGATCAAATAGACACAAGTCTAGGAGATTTTATGAACAAATTGGAATCTTTAGAATTGAAAGATGCAGTACAAACCATGGTAGATGCAACAAAACATTTTGATCAGCTTCAAAAATAAATTCTCATCATCCAAGAAAATACTTTTCTATCTGAAGAATCAATTCGAACGCAAAACGAATGCTACCTTAAATGTCAAATGATATCGAAAGGTACAGTTAAACTAACCGAGGGAGAACTAACTGTATTCAACTGTAAAGGAACATATCAAACAGACAGACACAATTCATCAAAGTAAGGTGCCTAAATACAAGTCTTGTCAAGCCTTGCTTGATAATGGAAATGACCTAAGTGGTGTTTACGAGATAGAAATAGAAACTGATTTAACCATTTCTGTATACAGTCAAACCTGTGTTAAAGACCACCTCCGAATAGAGACCGCCCTGCGAATAAAGACCAGCAGGAAGATCACCGTGCACAATTAATATATACAAGTAGTAGACACACCTGTGAATAAAGACCACCTGCAAACAAAGACCACATTTGTAGCTTCCCAACAGTGGTCTTTGTTCACAGGTTTGACTGTATTGTGACATGACAACGGACGGTGGAGGGTAGACTGTATTCCAACGATGAAAAGACGGATCTGTTGATTTTTATCGATATTGGAACACATACAAAGCTGATTTAGGAGACTTAGACGGAGAATTCTGGCTTTGGAATGAATACTTGTATACTGACTGATACAACTGATGCACGTGAACTAAGAGTCGACCTAGAAGACCATGAGGGTAATCATGCGTTTGCTAAATATAGTAGATTTAGAGTTGGATCAGAGAGTGAATATTTCAAGCCGGCGGTGACTGGTTATTCTGGGGACGCAGGTGAATCACTAGAAAATCCGGAAAGAGATGCCATTGTGAAGCATGGTGGAATGAAATTTACTACAAAAGACAGAGATAATGATAAAAGTAGATCTTCTTCTTGTAATCGTGAGTTTAAAGGGGCCTTGTAGTACAATGGATGATTAAAATCCATTCTGAACGACAGATTAAACGTTATGAATAGTCAATACCAATGTACAATAGTAGTGACAGAGTTGGCATCCAATGTCGGAACAATACAAAAATGTAGTATGTTGTGTGAAGAATGTGACATATTTGTATTTAGATTTGACCATGTGACCTAGATTAACCATACATGACTCAAATTCAATTTTGACTGGGTCATCAAGACAAACATTCTGACCAATCTTAATAGACAAGTAGGAAAAAAATCATTCACAAAGGCACAAGGAAAATCAGAAAAGACAGTCAATGCATGGACATCAGGCAATCATGGGCACTCTGACTCAGATTTACAGCTAGAATGTGCTGAAAACCCCTTTAGCAAACCAAAATAATCCCCAAAGTATACAATCAATAGTTAATCTTTGCTGCTGGCAAAACACCGTTAATTGGACATCAGGGTTCACAATAAATTAAATTATCACCAGAAATACAATCATAAAGATCAGTTCTTATTAAGGAAAAACCAAGGTTTGTCATGTATCGGCATGAAATTACAATCTTTGACTGCGACATCATTTAATGTGATATTGTCAGTGATTTTTTTTATACTAATTTATTTATTCTCGATTGCGAAACAAGTTCTTACAACTTATATTAATCGCTCTCGAGACTCATTCCAGATGGAATCAACCTGGCCGAGCGCAAATGTGTTTTTAAAGTCAGTAGATATACATAATGTGAAAAAGAAACAAAGGTTTTCTTCTATATATTACATGTGTAATACTAGATGGGTGTTCAGTAGAACACTTGTGTCGCCGTCTTATGCTTTGTCAGAATAACCAACAATTTTGTGACAAAATCTAAGTGTAAAAAGGGGCATAACTCTGTCAAATATGACCTTGACCAACAAACTTTGGCCGCATCATGACCCTTATGTCATAAGCAATACAATTTGAAAGTTTGATGAAGAAATCTTAAGAAATGGCAAAGTTATAGCCAACATTAAGTTTTCGTGACAAAATCTAAGTACAAAAAGGGGCATAACTCTGTCAAATAAGACCTTGACCTACAAACTTTGGCGGCATCATGACCCTTATGTCATAAGCAATGCAATTTGAAAGTTTGATGAAGAAATCTTAAGAAATGGCAAAGTTACAGCCAACGTTAAGTTTTCGTGACAAAATCTAAGTACAAAAAGGGGCATAACTCTGTCAAATATGACCTTGACCTACAAAATTTGGTGCCATCATGACCCTATTGTCATAAGCAATACAATTGTAAAGTTTGATGAAGAAATCTTAAGAAATGGCAAAGTTATAGCCAACGTTAAGTTTGTGTGACGGACGGACGGACCGACGGACCGACGGACGGACAAAGCGATCCCTATGTATCGCCTTTTCTCCGAAAGGGCGACACAGAAAGCAAAGGCCCATAATTCTGTCAAAAATGATCAAATCACAAAACCCCGACAATATGCGCCAGGGCACTTGGTGACAATAATTCTGTGAAAGTTTGGTTGAAATCCCTTGAGAAGTGTAGAAGGAGTTGCGCACAGAAGAATTACATATGTGAAAAAAAACAAAGGGCCATAATTAGGTCAAAAATGACCAAATCACAAAACCCCGACAACATGCGCCAGGGCACTTCATGACAATACTTCTGTGAAAGTTTGGTTGAAATCCGTTGAGAAATGTAGGAGGAGTTGCGCACAGAAGAAATTGTTTACGCCCGCCCGCCGACGTACCTCAATCTAATAACCAGGATTTTTCCTTCGGAAAACCTGGTTAAAAAGGGTGTTGCCTTATTCTGCCTTTGTGAGCTATGTAGATCAGCATCTGCACTGTTTGTTATTGAAGAAATAATAAAAGTGGCCCGTTATGTTAACAGCCAGGAGTGTGGGTGCGTATTAAATCGTAGTAATTTAACTTTTCGCGTCCAAACGACTGACTGTATTTTAAGGAATAATAAAATATAAGTTTGATTGTAACTCAACATTGTCTTCTAAGTACCCCGAACTATGTTCAACGCGTAGCAACATTTCATTGTTACTAACAAGCACGGAATGCTATTGGTGTGTGCGTCATTTACCGCACGAGTTGTCCATGGGCAACGGGATTTATTAATTCGTAAAACAATGTAAAACCTCTTTTCCTCTATAGAGTTAAAGTTCATATTTTCATACAGATGTCACCATATCCAAAAGAAATATCACCATACCTACGGAGGCAATGTCACCATATCTATGCAGGTGATGTCACCATATCTATGCAGATGATATCACAATATCTATGCAGGCAATGTCACCCCATTTATAAAAGTGGTCTTGCCATATCTATGCAAGTGACGTAATCATATATATGCAGGGATGTCACCATATATGCAGGCAATCTCACCCTATCTGTACAGGCAATGTATAATTATGCAGAAGATGTCACCATTTCTATACAGGCATTGCCATCGTATCTATGTAGGCAATGTTATCATAACTACACAGGTGATGACACGGTATCCGTGCAGCCAGTGACACAATATCTAGACTGTTAGTAGCATGAGCCTTAAAGAACACACCCAAAGTTTAAAGTAAAACCTTAAATAAGTTTTATTTGACTATACATGACCACACGATTGTGGACATCTGCCTTTCTAATATTTACACGAGCAAAGGGTTCAGACCACATAGACATAATATTTACAGACAGCGCAAATATAAAACATCTGCTTTCTTCGATTCGAATCACGAGGGGAACTGTGTTAGCACAGCATGTTTTTGTCTAACTCACCATTCCTATACAACCATCATACATTTTACCAGCTCATCAACATAGGGTATAATATCATAATCAGTGATAACGAATAGGATTAAGGTAATAGTGGATCAAATTGCAAATAACACTTGGAAGAAGTGTGGTAATTTTATTTATTCATTTCCCTTATGTTCAACCCCTTTTTCAACAGTAATCAGTTGTGTACAGGTAAGCATATTACCTTACCATCTTAACTGTGAAGGTCTGGTACTATGTTGCGATTATCTGTAAAATAAGGGGGAGCAGGGTTGAACGCATGATCCTAAAGAGTCTACGTGATTACAAGCCAGCAATCGCCACCATTCAACAATTAAAAGCAGGTCTAATAATGTCAGAAATTGAAAACATAACGTGAAAGAAGGTAAGCATAAGGCAATTATGCAGAATATGGTAATGTTCTTCATATGTTTTAAATACTTGAAACTTCAAATAAAAGGTTGATGATGGCCCTATATCATTAGTCTGGTACCCTTGCTCAAAATGACATAAAAGTAGGTCAAAATGTCATGATCGAGGTAAACCTTGGACAATTTTGAAATCTGCTTGCAAAACTTTACATACAGTCCAAATTTCATTATTGTAGCTTCAAAAAAGTAAGAATAGATCAAAAGGTCGAGTTCAACAAACCTAATTTTCTCCCACTGTTACCCAGTTTTGGTTTTCACCTTGAGTTCATCAAGGCAAATATGCTGACCAATTTTCAAAATGGTGGCCTCTAAAGTGTTAATAGGGTATTTTTTATGATCATACATAGCACCCATGTTTTTTACCCTAATACACCCATTTTTTAACTGACTTATTTAAACAAATATTCTGATTATCGTTAAAGATGATTGGGTTCAAAATGTGCATTTTAGCATGTAAACATTTAAACTAATTTTCAAGAGAACTGGGTTTAAATTGAGGATTCGAAAGTGTTCACAATCCTTATCTATGATCTGATAGAGTGACCTATTTTTTGACTTCACGTGGCCCAGTTCCGAACCTGATCTAGAATTAATCGAGACAAGCATTCTGAAAATTTTCATGATTATTGGATACAATCTGGTCTAGAGATAGACAAATATTCTGAACAACTTCTTTGATGAGTTGACTTAAAATATGGCATCTAGAGAGCTGTCAATGTTTTTTTCATTTTGACTTAGTGACTTCAGAATGTTCTATAATTTATGTTTTTTTATGTTATTTAGTTTGACATCAGTTATAGGGTATGTCCCTTTAAGTGACCAAATCTATTACTTGTCTTAAGCAGTTAATTACTGCTAAAGTATCCAAGTGGCAATCTTCGTAGGAGATTCACTTAAACTAATCACTCTCCCACTTTTAGTGGTAACTACTAATGCATTTGTTAGCTGGCTTCTTAAGATAGGTTTGATTATATGCTGTTACATGTATCAACTGAGGTGCATAATTCGGATTAAATTGCTTGGATCTGGATCTACAAAGGTTTTCGCGCAGTGAGGCTCAACCTTAAGGCTAATGACTTGAGATCGTTTGTAATTGCTTAAATTCAGGCCTTTCTCACAAGCGAAAATATTTTGGTATTTACTAAATCTGGCCTCAGACGTCTACAAGTAAATAATTAATACTAGTACATTGGATCAACCAACTTCAATCGTATCATAATTATTTACCCATGCCAGACAAAACTGATCGTACAACAGCACTGTAAGATTAACAAAAGAACGCAGTTGCCAGCATTATATGGTGTACTTTCTTGACTTTACGTTGACATTTTCTTATTACGCGTCATTTTCAAGCAATTTAATGGATTACATTATCTTCCAAATGCTAGACAATCGATGCTAAACAAAAGGGTCATGATGACCATATAACGCTCACCCGAGTTTCGATACAGCACCTGGAAATCAGACACTTTCAACCCTGCTGGGGTATCATATTTTGACAGTCAAAGTTCATTTTAACACACTGTAGAGAGTCATTTGACAAAATCTAGGCCATACATCCGTTCAACCAATAAAGACTCCATTGAAACAACGTCTTCCGGAAAATAAATGTTAGAGGTTTATGTAAGAACCATTGCTTTAAAATAATTTCAAAATCTGACCAAAAAACGTGTGGGAAATATTTTTTAAGTTAACCGTATAGACACATTTAGGAATAAGCAATATACCTATCCCTTACCCGTATAAATGCTCAGAGTGACCTATCATCTCACCAACGCATCGTCCGGCGTACGCCTTACATGTGTCTGTCTGTCCGGTATTTTCTTCAAACAGCGTAATATTCAGCGATTTAAATTTCCAAACTATTTTGTTAAATTTAAGACAAAAAGAAACAAAATTTATTATATTTACTGGAATCTATAAGACATTTCCCTCAGACCCCGAGACTTAGTTTGGTTAGACATAATTGAAAACAAAACCGTTGTTTCATTTAGAATATATAACCGGTTTGAACCAGTTTTACACGTTATCAAAATTCCTGATAAAAACTGAGAAAAAAAATTCTCTCGTCGTAGACTGTCATTTATTCACTGCTCTTGGTTCAGATATCATGTATCTGTACTTTGGTAGTGCTGCTACTACAATCAAAGTATGCCTAGGCTTGACTCACTCAGGGTAAGAATGTGACTTGCAGAGTGTTCACGAGGATTTTCTACGATTTGACCTAGTTTTTGACCCAAAAATGCACCAGTTTCTATTTTTGATTACAAACTGATTTTTTGAACTGTTTTGTGAAGCTTTCAATACAGTCCTTGCATGCATTTACAGTCCTTTTTATCAACCCTTATTTCTTACACGATTAACCGATCTATGTTAGGAGAAAATGAGGTCTAAAAATATTTCACTTGAAGTTTTAATGAAAAATGTTATTATCATCTAGCCTGGTAGCGAGCCAACGAACATCTGTGTTGATTCATTATTTACTGGAAACGTGTCCGTCTTATCTTTATAGAGCACGATTTTCATATAAGATCCGGGTTCTACTCTATTGCTTCATTTACAATCTGGTACCATCACACAGTTACAAAAAGAGAAAGGTGACAGCTTGATTCTGTAAGAGCTAGCTTATTTTCCCTGTCTGTAAGACGTATTTTTCTAACAAAATGTGAAATAAATAAAAGAAAAAACAATTCAGCTATTTTCTGTTTAGTTATTCTCATTTGGACTTTATTTCATACAGGAGGATATGTGCAAGTAACAGGGGAATCATTGAAATTATGAGGACTAGCATGTTTCTTATACTTTTGCTTGTGAATGCAATTTCTGCTTTCACATCAAAGCAGATAAAAGATAGATTCAACTACATAGAAAGCAGGATTAATGCAGAGAGTACATTTAGACAGGAAGATTTCAATATACTTCATACAGAACTAGGCGACATAAAAGCAATGCTGCAGCGAATGCTTGACAATAGAATGGATGAAAAAGACACTGTCAGAGTTGAGGTCCAAGATAAAACATACTCTGAAATTGTTGACAAAGTTTCAATACTCACAAAAGCTTTCAGAGATGAGAAAAACATTAACATCCGTTTTCGGCGAGAAATGTCTAATATACAAAGACACGTTCAAGTTTTGAGGACCCAAACCGATCAAATAAACACAACTATAGAGGATGTAATGAACAAATTGGAGTCTTTAGAATTGAAAGATACAGTGCAAAGCCTGGTAGATGCAACAAAACATTTGGATCAGCTTCAAAAACATATTCCGATCATCCAAGAAAATATTTTGAATCTTGAGAATCAATTCGAACGCAAAAAGAATGCGACCATAGAAGCCTTGGGTAAGATATCAAATGATATCGAAGAGATACAACGAAATCAGGAGATGTGCTTGGACAACATGATGATACACAACAACCTCACGAAAATGTTGGCAGATAAACTAACCGAGGGAGAGCTGAATTGTTCTGTAAAAGAAAATATCAGAAAGACAGACACAATTTCTCAAACTAAGGTAGCTAAACACACGTCTTGTCAAGACTTGCTTGATAATGGAAATGATCTAAGTGGTGTTTACGAGATAGAAATAGAACCCGAAAAAACCATTTCTGTGTACTGTGACATGACAACGGACGGTGGAGGATGGACTGTATTCCAACGAAGAAAAGACGGATCTGTTGACTTTTATCGAAATTGGAACGAATATAAAGCTGGATTCGGAGACTTAGACGGAGAATTCTGGCTTGGGAATGAATACTTAAATATACTTACTGATACAACTAATGTACGTGAACTAAGAGTCGATCTAGGAGATCATGAAGGTAATCACGCGTTTGCTAAATATAGCAGATTTAAAGTTGGACCAGAGAGTGAAAATTTCAAGCTGTCGGTGACTGGTTATTCTGGGGATGCAGGTGATTCACTAGAAAACCCGAAGAGATCTACACGTATTAAGCATGATGGAATGGAGTTTTCTACAAAAGACAGAGATAATGATGAATCTAGTTCTGATTGTGCAAGTGATTTTAAAGGGGCCTGGTGGTATAATGCTTGCTTTGAATCGAATCTGAACAGTTTATACAAAGAAGAATCCTTGTGCGATACAACCTGGGTCTGCATAGTTTGGAATACATGGAAAGGCTCGTCGTACTCAATGAAGTTTACTGAAATGAAGTTAAGATAAAACGTGATGAATGGTCAAAACCATAATACAATAGTAGCGACAGGAGTGGCCTGAAAGACTATGTCGAAAAAATACAAAAATGTAGTTGTATACAGTGTGAAAAATTTGATAGATAATATTCAGGCAATTAGATTTGACCATGTGACCTAGTTTTACCATACATGACTTTAATTCAATTTTGACTGGGTCATCAAGACAAACATTCTGACCAATCTTCAAAGACAAGTACGAACAAAATCATTCACAAAAGGCACAAGGAAAATTAGAATACAGTAAATGCATGGATATCATGAGCGCTCTAAGATTTACAGCTAGAATATGCTAATAACCCCATTAGCATACAAAAAAATCCCCAAAGTATACTGTCGGTAGTGGCAAAACACCGTTAAATGAACAGCAATAAAAGGTTCACAATAAGTTGAATTATCACCAAAAATACCATCATTTAGACCAATCCCTTATAAAGGAAAACCAAGGTTTGTCAAGTATTGGCATGCAATAAAAAACTTCGACTGTGACATCGTTTTATGTGACATTGTCAGTGATTTTTCTTAGTGTATAAAGTACATTCAGTGAACGGAGAGTGTTATGTATCCCAGTGTTTTTTTTGGGGGCCATTTTGGGGCCGAAATTCGGCCCCATTCCCCTCCAAAATTAATATATATTTTTCCCCATATTTGACAAAAAATTCCCCTCAAAATGTTGAAAAAAATCTTTGATTTATTTAATCAAGAGATGACCAAATTTGTTATAAAAACATGTTTTCATAAATTTAAACGCTTCAGAATCATTTCTTGCAATAATTTGATACCTTACATGTGAAATAGTCAACCGAAAATCGCCGATTTTTCGTTTGTCACCTATTTTCGCGACCCCGATTTTTGTAATTTTTTTCAGTGAAAACGGTGTTCCAAAGATTAACAAAGATTCTAATACAATGTTTTCAATTGAAAATAGCAGTATTACTTATTATTCACGTGTTTTAACACCAATGCTGCTAAGTTATGTTCCTGACACCAGTATTTTTATATAAAATTTTGGTATGTTAAATTCCCATGTCTTCTCTTTATATTTGGCAAAAGGATAATGTCATTAACATGCTTGATAGTTTTTGTTCTTAATTACATTTTTAAACAGTATATTTTATACATTTTCTAAAAAATTCCCCTTTTCTGGCAAAATGACTAAAAATTCCCCTCCTGACGGGCCCCGCCACCTTTCCCCTCAGACTGAAAAAAAACACTGTATCCACTCCGTCCCTTCTCCCATTTTCAATACATACTATAAAGGCACTGTAAATCTTTGGCTATGTGTGGCGATACAAAAACTCTTATTTCAGTCACATTGCTGTGATGTTGTTTCATGTGTATGTATAATAAAATAGTAATAGTAATAATTATGTCCCATTGTTTTATCGTTGATTAAAACACAGCCAGGAGTTTGCGTGTGTAGTAAAATCACAAATGCGTGGTACTTTTTTGAACAATAAATGGTTGATCTAAATTGAAATTTAGAAATTTAGTAAGTGCAGAGTTAGAGTTCATATTTTCATACAATGTTTCCACTATGTAATAAAAAAGACAATAGTAAAATAAAACTTCAAGCAATGTCAACACACACAAAAATGTAATTATCTATCATACCAATTTTGTAGGGCTCTACTATTTTCTCCAATACATATGTACTTACATAACACTCTTAAGTCAATTTAATACCGACTGCTAAACGCAGTAAAATTTGCTAGTTTTTTAACGCGAATCTGTCTCGATAGATAATCTATATAACCCACACTTCACTGATGATTATTTTGCTGTAAAAAATGCAACTAATTTAAAGCGGAGGAAAATCAACGTTCACATTTAGAAAGCAATGAAACAGTAATTACACAATCCCCATATTTTGTCTCCAACAGAAATTATTCAATTAACAAAGTATTTTTGGAACAGTTGTTTGGCATTAACTTTTCCGTTAGGCAAAAGATTTTAATGTTTGCTTCTTTTCATTCATCTGATATTTTCTTGTTAAGTTTATTTATCAAGCAGGTTTTTTTTTTTTAAACCCCTACTTATTAGAATGGCGGTGTCGTATGTCGGGCGGGTGGGGGCGTTGGTTTCCGTTCAATAACTTGAGTTAGGAGTGACCAATTGCCATGAAACTTGGTGTGTATGTAGCTTGCGTTGAGACGCTGCTTGGAATTGCATTTGGGGTCACTAGGGTCAAGGTCAAGGTCACTGTTACTAAAAATAGAAAAAACGGTTTCCGCTATTGCTTCATTTACAATCTGGTACCATCACACAGTTACAAAAAGAGAAAGGTGACAGCTTGATTCTGTAAGAGCTAGCTTATTTTCCCTGTCTGTAAGACGTATTTTTCTAACAAAATGTGAAATAAATAAAAGAAAAAACAATTCAGCTATTTTCTGTTTAGTTATTCTCATTTGGACTTTATTTCATACAGGAGGATATGTGCAAGTAACAGGGGAATCATTGAAATTATGAGGACTAGCATGTTTCTTATACTTTTGCTTGTGAATGCAATTTCTGCTTTTACATCAAAGCAGATAAAAGATAGATTCAACTACATAGAAAGCAGGATTAATGCAGAGAGTACATTTAGACAGGAAGATTTCAATATACTTCATACAGAACTAGGCGACATAAAAGCAATGCTGCAGCGAATGCTTGACAATAGAATGGATGAAAAAGACACTGTCAGAGTTGAGGTCCAAGATAAAACATACTCTGAAATTGTTGACAAAGTTTCAATACTCACAAAAGCTTTCAGAGATGAGAAAAACATTAACATCCGTTTTCGGCGAGAAATGTCTAATATACAAAGACACGTTCAAGTTTTGAGGACCAAAACCGATCAAATAAACATAACTCTAGAGGATGTAATGAACAAATTGGAGTCTTTAGAATTGAAAGATACAGTGCAAAGCCTGGTAGATGCAACAAAACATTTGGATCAGCTTCAAAAACATATTCCGATCATCCAAGAAAATATTTTGAATCTTGAGAATCAATTCGAACGCAAAAAGAATGCGACCTTAGAAGCCTTGGGTAAGATATCAAATGATATCGAAGAGATACAACGAAATCAGGAGATGTGCTTGGACAACATGATGATACACAACAACCTCACGAAAATGTTGGCAGATAAACTAACCGAGGGAGAGCTGTATTGTTCTGTAAAAGAAAATATCAGAAAGACAGACACAATTTCTCAAACTAAGGTAGCTAAACACACGTCTTGTCAAGACTTGCTTGATAATGGAAATGATCTAAGTGGTGTTTACGAGATAGAACCCGAAAAAACCATTTCTGTGTACTGTGACATGACAACGGACGGTGGAGGATGGACTGTATTCCAACGAAGAAAAGACGGATCTGTTGACTTTTATCGAAATTGGAACGAATATAAAGCTGGATTCGGAGACTTAAACGGAGAATTCTGGCTTGGGAATGAATACTTAAATATCCTGACTGATACAACTGATGTACGTGAACTAAGAGTCGACCTAGAAGACCATGAAGGTAATCATGCGTTTGCTAAATATAGCAAATTTAAAGTTGGGCCAGAGAGTGAAAATTTCAAGCTTGCCGTGACTGGTTATTCTGGGGATGCAGGTGATTCACTAGAAAACCCGAAGAGATCTAAGGCTTTTAAGCATGATGGAATGGAGTTTTCTACAAAAGACAGAGATAATGATCAATCTAGTTCTGATTGTGCAAGTGATTTTAAAGGGGCCTGGTGGTATAATGCTTGCTTTGAATCGAATCTGAACGGTTTATACAAAGAAGAATCCTTGTGCGATACAACCTGGGTCTGCATAGTTTGGAATACATGGAAAGGCTCTACGTACTCAATGAAGTTTACTGAAATGAAGTTAAGATAAAATGTGATGAATGGTCAATACCATAATACAATAGTAGCGACAGGAGTGGCCTGAAAGACTATGTCGAAAAAATACAAAAATGTAGTTGTATACTGTGTGAAAAATTTGATAGATAATATTCAGGCAATTAGATTTGACCATGTGACCTAGTTTTACCATACATGACTTTAATTCAATTTTGACTGGGTCATCAAGACAAACATTCTGACCAATCTTCAAAGACAAGTAGGAACAAAATCATTCACAAAAGACATAAGGAAAATTAAAAAATAGACAGTAAATGCATGGACATCATGAGCACTCTAAGATTTACAGCTAGAATATGCTAATGACCCCATTAGCATACAAAATAAATCCCCAAAGTATACAGTCAGTAGTTAATCTTCTTTGCTGCTGGCAAAACACCGTTAATTGGACAGCAAGGTTCACAATAAGTTGAATTACATGTATCACCAAAACTACCATCATTAAGACCAATCCCTAATAAAGAAAAACCAAGGTTTGTCAAGTATTGGCATGCAATAAAAAACTTCGACTGTGACATCGTTTTATGTGACATTGTCAGTGATTTTTCTTTGTCACGGTATAAAGTGCATTCGGTGAACCGAGTGTTATGTATCCACTCCGTCCCTTCCCCAGTACTATAAAGGCACTGTAAATCTTTGGCTAAGTGTTGTGATACTAAAACTCTTATTTCAGTCACATTGCTGTGATGTTGTATCATGTGTATGTATAATAAAAACCTGCTCTTACCTTGCTAATTTTGCGACCAGTGAAGATCAGGATCTGTACTGTTTGCTATTTAAGAAGTAATAATTATGTCCCATTATTTTATCCTTGATTAAAACACAGCCAGGAGTTTGCGTGTGTAGTAAAATCACTTTTTTGAAAAAATAAATGGTTGATCTAAATTGAAATTTAGAAACTTATTAAGTGCAGAGATAGAGTTCATATTTTCATACAATGTTTTCACTATGTAATAAAAAAGACAAAAAATTCAAGCAATGCTATCTGTAAGTTTTTTTTTTGCTTTTTAAGGGCGTTTTGTGGGAGGGGGTTGACGATGTACCCACGGCTTGTCCGGGCCGATTGAGATTTCAAAATTTCCTGATCCCTGTGTCAACACATAATTATCTATCATACCAATTTTGTAGGGCTCTACTATTTTCTCCGATACATTTGTACTCTTAAGTCAATTTATTACTGACTGCTAAACGTAGTAAAATTTGCTAGTTGTTTAAACGCGAATCTGTCTCGATAGATAATCTATATTACCCACACTTCACTGATGATTATTTTGCTGTAAAAAATGCAACTAATTTAAAGCAGAGGAAAATCAACGTTCACATTTCGAAAGCAATGAAACAGCAATTACACAATCCCCATAGTTTGTCTCCAACAGAAATGATTCAATTAACAAAGTATTTTTGGAACAGTTGTTTGGAATTAACTTTTCCGTTAGGCAAAAGATTTTAATGTTTGATTCTTTTCATTCATCTGATATTTTCTTGTTCAGTTTTATTTATCAAGCAGTTTTTTTTAAAAAACCTACTTATTAGAATGGCGATGTCGTTTGTCGGGCGGGTGGGCAATTCGGCGGGCGGGCGTCAAACATTGATTTCCGTTCAATAACTTGAGTAAAGAGTGACCAATTGCAATGAAACTTGGTGTGTATGTAGCTTGCATGGAGACGCAGCTTGGGATTGCATTTGGGGTTACTAGGGTCAAAGTCAAAGTCACTGTTACTAAAAATAGAACAAGACCTGTCCCTCACAAGTGACGAATGCCCCCGAAAGAGGTGCCTCACAGTCTGTGTCCTCTCCATGTGCTCAATAAATGTGCTATGTAATTTTAAAATTCTTCCATGCATGACAGAGTAACCATGCATACAGTATTCCATTACTTTAAACACTAAGTGTGACCTTGACCTTTGAGGTAGGGACTTGGGTCTTGCACGCGACACATCCGTTTGATGTGCTAGACATTTGTGCCAAGTTATTTTAAAATCCTTCAATGCATGATAAAGTTATAGTCCGGACACAAATGAATGCATATATACAAGATTCCATTACAATAAACTCTAAGTGTGACCTTGACCTTTGCGGTAAGAATGTGGGTCTTGCACGCGACACGTCGTCTTGATGTGCTAGACATTTGTGCAAAATTATTTTAAAATCCTTCAATGCATGACAAAGTTACAGTCCGGACACGAATGTGTGCATATATGCATATATAGAGGAATCCATTACCTTCAACTCTAAGTATGACCTTGACCTTTGAGCTAGGGACGTGGGTCTTGCTAGCGACACGTCGTCTTGATGTGCTAGATATTTGTGCAAAGTTATTTTAAAATCCTTCAATGCATGACAAAGTTACAGTCCGGACACGAATGTGTGCATATATGCATATATAGAGGAATCCATTACCTTCAAACTCTAAGTATGACCTTGACCTTTGAGCTAGGGACGTGGATCTTGCACGCGACACGTCGTCTTGATGTGCTAGACATTTGTGCCAAGTTATTTTAAAATCCTTCAATGCATGACAAAGTTACAGTCCGGACACGAATGTGTGCATATATAGAGGATTCCATAAACCTTCATACTCCAAGTGTGACCTTGACCTTTGAGGTAGGGATGTGGGTCTTGCACGCGACACGTCGTCTTGATGTGCTAGACATGTGTGCCAAGTTATTTTAAAATCCTTCAATGCATGACAGAGTTACAGTCCGGACACGAATTTGTAAGTGGGGACGCACAGACGGACGGTGCGATTTTAATATGCCACCCTTCGGGGGCATAAAAATGGTACCCGCTCAATAACTCAAGTTAAGAGTGGCTTATTGCAATAAAAAACTCGGTGTGTAGGTAGCTTGCGTAGAGAGGAAGCTTGGGATTGCATTTTGAGTCACTAGGGGTCATGGTCAAGGGCACTGTAACTAAAAATAGGATAATGGTTTCCACTAAATAATTTGAGTTAGGAGTGACCAATTGTAATGAAACTTGGTGTGTAGGGAGCTTGCGTGGAGAGGAAGCTTTGGGTCACTAGGTCAAGGTCACTTGAGTCAAGGTCATGGTCACTGTTACTGAAAATAGATTTTTTTTTTAGTTTTTAGATTGTTTTAAGCAAAAAAAAATTTTCGTGGTCAAGGACACTAGGGTCAAGGTCAAGCTCACTGTTTCTAAAAATAGAGATAGTTATTAGATTGTTTTAGCAAAAAAAAAATTGGAGGTCAAGGTCAGTAGGGTCAGGGTCAAGGTCAAGGTCACTGTTACTATAAACTGTAAGAATTTTTTTTCAATTTTTGAATTGTTTAAGCAAAAACAAAAAATATTTCTTTGCAGTCAAGGTCACTTTTTTTTTAATTCTACAATTTCTACAGGTGCCGTTTAAACCTGCTTTGGTGGCAATGTCTTCTTGTTTATTTTAAACATATATTATATGATGAACTAAATTTGCATTTAATGTTCAATAAGCACCTTTATTGGGTAATCAGAATTTTTTCATCTAATATCACCAGACTTATGCAGGTGGTGTTACCGTATCGATGCAGGTGATGTCACCATATCTTTGAAAGTGATGTCACCAGTCTATGCAGGCAATATTATCATATCTATGCAGGTGATGTTACCATTTCTATGCAGGTGATGTTACCATATCTATGCAGGTAATGTTACTATTTCTGTGCAGGTGATGTCACGCAAGTGATGTCACCATATCTACGCAGGTGATGTTTCTGTGCAAGGGATGCAATCATATCAACACAGGGGATGTCACCATACCTGCATGCAATGTCACCATATCTGTGCCATATCATTCTCTTGTTATTAATTGGACAAGGTTTGGTCTACCAACCAATGGACCAACCGGCAGATCCCCAGTGACCCACATTTAAACATGACCTAGAAAAAACACTCTGGCCAAATTTCATGAAGATTTTGTATTAACTGTGGCTCAAGGGGAGCGGTTGTGTAGAGGTTAAGGTGTCTGCCGCTCATCCCAGAGGTTGCGGGTTCGAGCCCCACTGGGGTCACGACCGTACCTCCTCATATGACACCAGTACTGGTTTTTCCAGGAAGCCGACTCGAGAGTGACTCGATAAGCTACAAGCTTTCTTCACAATCAAGCTAAAATAAATTGGTATAAACTAACTGTGGCTTTTAGAGTGTAATCAAGGCATTTCTTTGATTTGACTGTGTGACCTAGGTTTTGACCTTTGGTTACCCAGATACAAACTTGTCTCTAAAAATATATATAAGGCCTACTGCCATGAAAATTGTATATTAAATATAGCCTCCAGAGTTCTTTGATTTGACTGTGTGACCTAGTTTTTGACCCTATGTGACCTGGATTCAAACTTGACCTAAAAATCATTGAGACAAACATTCTGACCTATTTTCATTAAGATATGGTAATAAATGTGTCGCTTCTAGTGTGTTAGCAAGGTTTTTCTTTGATTTGACATGTGACCTAGATTTTGACCACATATGACCTAGAAATCACAAAGACAAACATTCTGACTTATAACGTGCTCACAAGGTTTTCCATGATTTGATCGGGTGACCTAGTTTTTCACCCCATGTGACGCAGATTTGAATTTGACCTAGAAATCACTAAGACAAACATTCTGACTATGTGACCCAATTTTGAACTTGACCTAGAGTTCAACAAGACAAACATTCGGACACATTTTCGTGATGATTGGATGGCTTCTAGTGTTCACAAGGTTTTTCTAATTTAACCTAGTAACCTAGTTTTTGACCCTACATGACCAAGTTTTGAACTTGGTCTAGAGTTCATCAAGACAAATATTTTGAGCCATTTCCATGATGATTGGGTACAAATTGTGGCTTCCATAGTGTTCATAACATTTTTCTATGATTTAACCTAGTAACCTAGTTTTTTACCCTACATGATCAAGTTTAGAACATCAAGACAAACATTCTGAACAAATTCTATGATGCTTGAACTTAAAATATGGCTTCTAAATAGCTCACAAGTCTTTTCTATTATTTGACCTAGTGACCCAGTTTCATAGATTATCTGTAAATCATTTAGACAAACATTCTGAGGACCTTTCATGATGATTGGACTTAATTAAAATGTGACATCTAATGTGTTCAAGAGGCAAGTGTGGAGACAATAAGATCACAATAGCTCACCTATGAACACTTTGTGCTCAACTGAGCTGACAATTACAAAGAATCAGGAAGTGCATAAAATGGACAACAATCATACCAAAGTTTTTTAAACTTCTTTTTGACTAAATTTTGTCTGACGCAGAACTCTTTACCCAATGACAAAAGTAATTTAGAGGAAGAGCACTGTCTAAGCACAACTAAGTTTATCATGCCTCATTTTTCAATTTTCTTTTTATTATATTATATGTCATTACGTTTTTTTGGAACAAATCTAATTAAGAAAAGATGGCAGTTGATGAACATGTGCTGTGCAATATTGTAACTCAACTTCCCAATTTTTTTCCTAATTATCTCCCTTTATTGCACTTTCTCTTTCATGACAGAATTTCAAAAAGTATTGAAGGAAATTGATTCAAGGTACCTACAAATTTAGAGGGCATAAAGGGGATGTACTGGATGATAAAGCCAGAACTCAACCTTGCTTCATTACTGAAATATTCCCATATCAAATCTGGGAACAGCACTGTTATTTTTTTTAATTTATAATATTTTTTCTCGAATAATGGGAATGGCCGCATACAATTTGCATCTTATCTAAAATGGTATCATATTACCTGTTTAGGGTAGTATTTTCAGAGGTAAGACTTCATGAACCGGGAAAAAATTCTGGAACGTTTCTGACATGAAGCAAATTGCAGCTTGAGTTAGAAGTAGTTAAATAGCCCTAGGCTCATCAAAATAAAATTTACTAAAAAACTCATTTAATTTTGCCTTAAAATAGCCAGATTTTGTTTAATTTCAAACCTGCTAGCTGCATGATTCTGTTTTTGCAGCTGGTGCAGATCATGATCAGTCGATAAATTTTCAATGAGAACCCCTTTGAACTAGATGTGTGTTCAGTAGAACACTTGTGTCGCCCTCTTACGCTTTGTCAGAATAACCAATAGTTCTGTGACAAAATCTAAGTACAAAAAGGGGCATAACTCTGTCAAATATGACCTTGACCTACAAAATTTGGCGGCATCACAACCCTTTTGACATATTATGCAATACAATTTGAAAGTTTGAAGATTTGGCGGCATCATGACCCTTATGTCATAAGCAATACAATTGGAAAGTTTGATGAAGAAATCTTCAGAAATAGCAAAGTTATAGCCAACGTTAAGTTTGTGTGTGGGACGGACCGACGGACCGACAAAGCGATCCCTATGTATCACCTTTTCTCCGAAAGAGCGACACAATAACTAATGATACTGTTCAAATTGAATGATGGACATTGGACAAGTCAATTTTAGACATTAAGTGAGGTAAAGGTTTACGAGTAATTTTAACCTCCAAACTAAAGCCTATTTTCTTTCTAGTGCCAGCCTAGTGCAGAAACACAATAGGATTTAAAGCTAAAAGAATGTGTAAACTTTTGTAAAAATGAACATGTCCTCACTGAGCTAAATAGCCACCCATTTATAACATGTCAAGTAAGACGAAGAAACTTCATTATCTGGAGAGTAAATACAGGGAATAAGATATAATCACAATACATGTGCAGTAAACAAAAACCTTTTAAACCATAATGATCAAAATTTCTAAAATGGACTTATTTCATCCGTCATGCAATTTAGATAGAACAGTTTATTATCGAATGGGGTGTTCACTGAAATATGCTGACTGAATAATAAACCATGTAGAATGTGAGCAGACTACAAGGATGTCAGCTGTTGGAGATCATGATCTACACTTATCACAAAAGAAAGAATCACCAGCAAGGTTAAATGAAAAGAGAGACAAATGATTTTGAAAATGAATAGATATGTTAATTTATTCATCCATAAAGTCTTAGCATATCACAACAGATACGATAGCCTGTAAACTTGACACAACACAAAAGTACATTTCCTGTGCACTAGCATTAAACATAGTTCTCACTACATGTTCACTCATTGTACACTTCAAAGTTCACTGGTGGTGTAATTGAATTCTTCATCTTCAGTACCAGAACTAGATGTCTAAAGTGACAAGAATGTTCACGTAATTTCAGAAAGACTTTCCTATGTATATAAATTATTTTGACTCTTTTTATGTCAGTATCATAACACTGAAAGTATCCCTTGACTAGCAGTGAACATATCGTCAAGCTCCTTGGCAACTATTGTACACTTCCAGCAAATTTCAACATCGCCAACAAAATTCAAGGTCGTTGATATGGGTGACCAGCTGTAGCAACTTTGATCTGAGTCTTGATTGAGCTTGGAGCTTTTGTCATTGCCGGATCTGAAATTGGACATTTTACACGTAATTATGTGGAGTATTCTTATTTTCGCTTTTTCTGCATATACATGTATGCATAATGTATAGGGGCTTCCTTTGCCTTTCCACAATCAATGTCACAAAATGGTCCCAATTCTGCAGAATGGTGAATAATATTTGAAATTGGCCACAGAAATTGTTTTCCCTAAATTTCAATATTTTGCACTATACTGATTCTTATGATCAAAAAGTTGTGACAGATTTCTGAAAATGAAGACCCTGAAAATGTTGTATGCTTTAAGACACTGAGGACAATTAAATGAGATACAGATATGTTAGTTAACACTAATTTATTTTAGCTCGATTGTGAAGAAAGCTTGTTGCTTATCGAGTCACTCTCGAGTCCGCTTCCTGGAAAAACCAGTACTGGTGTCATATGAGGAGATACGGTCGTGACCCCAGTGGGGCGCAACCTCCGGGATGAGCGGCAGACACCTTATCCTCTACACCACCGCTACAGATATGTTGTCAAGACAAACAATTATCTGAACAGCTCCAAGTTGGATGAAACTGCATTGTATTTACAAGTAACAGTCATGTTATTCGACAATTTTTTCAGCCAGCTATCAATGCACCGAAGGTTTCTTTCATTGCCTTGTTATTGCAAAAAAAGTAAATATGGAGTAAAGAGTTCAAGGTTATTTTTCCTTATTTCACTTTTTTTAAAGATTCCTGTGCAAAAAGCAATGCAATGTCTGTAGACCCTGATCAGTCCGTTACATCAGTGCTGCAAAAGGCATGGGAAGTGTACATATATATGAACAGACTGGATGAAAATTGATCTTGGCTTTGTAAAGTGCAGCTCAAACATAAGTTTATCTTCTTCCGTGTAAAGTGGGAGGAAAACATCAACTGATTACTTATAAACATTTTTTTTAGGTATTCAGCTTAATACATAATACATATACTTCAAATTACTACATATTACCCGCTACCCAGCTTAATTTCTTAAATGGCCTTGCCAATCTTACAGTCTGGACACTATCATTTTACATTCACAGAGGAACAAATTTAGACTTACAGCATGAATAACAAACAATGTAAATGATGATCATACTGTATGGTATACACAAAGTATGAACTCCTACGTTCAAGTAAGGTGAGGTTTAAATTTATTCCATTTTGATTGCCAAACAGTTACCTAAATTTCCACAATGGACTGGCTCTTCTGTCAGTTAGGACTAAGGCATTAATAGTTCACAGGTGTGCTTCCCGAAAATTTACTTACTGAATTAGCCAACAGTGCAGATCACGATTACACTGCACAAATCATGATCTACACTGGTCATGAAGGAATAATCCTACCAGCAATGAGAGAGATGTTTTTCAATTTTTCCTTTTCTCTATCAATGCCTTTGATAGACAAAACATTTATGCATGCCTTAAAATACTAAATGTTTACAGATTTCAAAGTAGCTGTATCCGGAGCTCTGCGAAAGATACATTATATATTATTACTATTACTATAACTAATTATACAAATTACAATTTTTTTAAAATCTTGTTCAGTCCCTCTACACTTCATTCCGCACATGTATTAAATAATCATTTGAATCATATTGTAGGAAAACTAATGTTTTTATATGTTTAAAGTCATAGCAAAAAGACGAGAAAGAAGTGCTTGTTTTTGTGGAAACACTCATACAATTACACAATGAATGCTGTATTGTATTACTAAAAATAACGTAACAATATGGAACTTCATGCTGCACAGTTATGTAGCCTGATATAGATCCGTACTGGTTGCTTAGACCTAACATTGGTTTTAGCACAGCGTTTCTCTCTTTCTCTGTCTCCATGTTTATGGTCTACACTGTAGCACAGCGGGATGCATTTGTATGTATACTTACTTTGCATCTTCTGTTGCTGTTGTTGTTGCATTCCAGCCTGTGGGGATTCTGAAAGTCGGCCACGATTTTGTTTCAATCCCTTGCCATACAAGGAGGCTGCTACTAGTGAATTTGTGTCCGCCACTGAGGATGTTTGTGGTTGATTGCTCTTATGACCTGTTAACATTATAAAAATAGTAACTAGTGTCCAGTTCAGAATAAAATCTGACCTTCTCCACTTAAACATCAGTATCAAAAGGTCAAGAACTTCCGAGTCAAAGTGAGTTTGAAAGACATGGTCCTTTTTTCATAAAAAAAAGAGCTAAAATTTAAAAATTTGATATAATTTGGTAAATCACAAGATGCAAACCTCCAAGGATAGTCAAATATCTTTAACTGATTTAACCGTTATTCTGCTGTTGGCAATCAATTCTGCTTTTGCAATCAGCGCAGATCATGAGCAGAGTCATCTGACTTCTTTGTTATTCAATCGGTATATTTGTAGTGAACACCCCTTTTAACAATTAATGGAACTGTTTAAAATGAAAAATGGACCAGTCCATTTTCAAAGTTTGAACATATTTAGACAGGAAGTCTTGAGTAACAACAAAGTATCAAGATCAATCCTGACACAGCTTTACTCCCAAAATGGACTGGTCCCTCTTCTGATTTGGACAGTCGCAAAAATTAACTAACAGTGATCCTGGTTGGACTACAAAGATAAGCAGGCTAATTATAATCAGCACTGGTTGCAAAGGGGAAATTGATTGCCAACAGGAGGGTATAGGATAAATTAGTAAAACTTCCTCTCATCATCCTTTTGCAAGGGAGCAAGGGGTTTTCTACATCTACATAATACTCCGAGACAATCAATACTGATTATGATACGGAGGCGCAGGTCGTGTGACAGTTGTTAAAAGTGAGATACATCTCACGAAGTGCAATGTTAAAAGAATAAAAAGTCTACAGTGCTAAGATTAAAAACAAGAGAGAAAGCTTAATTTAAGTGTACAGTGGCCAGCCGCTCAGCAAATAGACTAAGGCTGGGGCTGGACTGTACATGGCTTGGGAGGGTGTTCCAGAGGCGAATTATTCTAGGAAAAAAGGAATTTAAGTGATATTGTGTACGTGACTGTGGAATTAGGTAGTTCAGGTTCCTGGTAGGGGTGAGGTGCTGGTGGTCTACATGGACTAGATTGTTTTTGATTTTATAGAAAACAAGAAGGGAGGTGTGTAGACGACGTTGTTCTAAGGTTTGCCAATTTAAGGTGTTAATCATTTGGGAAACACTGCTTGTATAGTCATAGTTATTACAGACATAGCGTGCAGCTGATCTATTTATCATTTCAATTTTGCTAGTAAGGGACTTTTGCCATGGATGCCAAACAGTTGAACAATATTCAAGTTGAGGCGGACATAGGTGTTATAAGCCTTTATTTTGATTTCCTTATTGTTTGTTTTGACATTTCTTCTGATGAAGCGGAGAGTGTTTTTTGCTTTAGATGTTACATTATTTATATGGGCTGACCAATTCAGATCTTTAGAGATGGTTACCCCAAGATACTTAGCGGCATCGGTGCTTTTTAATTCAGTGCCATGCAGAATGTATGGGAAGATGGTAGGGTTCCTTTTTCTAGTTATCCGCAACACCTTACACTTATCAGGGTTGAATTCCATTGACCATAGTTTTTCCCACTGTTCAAGAGCAACCAGGTCACTTTGTAGGATTTGGGAGTCTGATGAAGATTTGACTGTCAGATATACAATGGTATCATCTGCAAACAGTCGGGCTTTGCTTTTTATTGTGTCGGGAAGATCATTTATGTAAGAGAGGAAGAGGCAAGGGCCGAGGACAGAGCCTTGGGGGACCCCAGATAGGACAGGTAGGGTGTCTGAAGTGCAGCCATCTACTACAACTCTTTGGGTGCGGTCCTTTAAAAATGACTTAATCCACCGTGATGCCATTGGGTGGACTCCCAGCTGTTCGAGTTTGTAAGTAAGTTTATTGTGATCAACCTTGTCAAATGCCTTACTAAAATCCGTAACAATTACATCTGTTTGTTGACCATTTTCAAGGTTGTCAAAGACCTCTTGCGTGAAACTGATGAGTTGCGTTTCACAGCTATGCTTAGATCGAAAGCCATGCTGGTACTGGCTTAGTAGGTCATTATTATCAAAGTGTGTCATGATATTTGAGACCAAGATGTGCTCCATGAGTTTGGAGGCTATGCAGGTTAGAGAGATTGGCCTGTAGTTACTGGCCTTGGACTTAGGACCTTTCTTATATACAGGAGCAACGACTGCACTTTTCCAATCTGAGGGGACACTACCTGTTTCTAGGGATAGATTGAAAATCTTAGTAAGGATAGGTGCGATTTCGTGGTGGAGCTCTTTAAGTACTTTGGGTGATATTTCATCAGGGCCACATGCTTTATTTGGGTTAAGCCCAAGTAGTAATTTGTCAACACCTTTGACAGATATTGAGATCTCTGGCATCTTAGGTGTTGATGTGGGGCAAGCAATTTTCTTACACAGCTGTTTAAGACCGAGTGGTTGAGGTTTGGAGAATACCGATTCAAATTGCTTGTTCAAAATATTTGCTTTGTCGACAGGGTCAGTGTAAGTGAGACCCTTGTCCTTCAGAGGCGCTACACCACAGTTTTCTGTTTTATTATGCTTTATGTATGAATAAAACTTTTTGTTTCCTAACCTGGAGTCGCCATCAAAAATGACAGATTCCAAATATGACCAGTAAGCAAGTCTAATTTGCTTCTGAATACAGTAAAACTTCGTTAACTCGAGCATCAATAACTCGAGAACCCCGGATAACTCGAGGACTCATGTCGGTCCCGGCAATTTTGCCTATATGTTTAACCAGAAAATACTATCGATAACTCGAGCATCGATAACTCGAGCACCCCGGATAACTCGAGGAACACCTGTGGTCCCACCAGGTAGATTTCTTACTAAATTACCTGCGACAACTCGAGGTCACTGATTATCAGGTTTTTCTCACCTCCGATGGTGTATCATTATTTTGAGACGTCATGGGAAAAACTTTTATTGTTAATTGATTGTTCTCGTTAATTATCGATTAATCGGCCGTCCAGTTGCTAAAATGTATGAAATGTTTATTCGCACATTTAAATTGTCTTAAATCATGTGTAATTACAGCCACTTGTTACTTTTATTGAATAAGAAGAAAATAAAGAAAATTATATTTGCGAGTTTTAAATTACGAGACCTTAATGATGAGAAGATGGAATTTTTGTTTGAGTCTGGGTAGACTTTTGATGATAAAGCTTGAAAGAAAATCCCAAACTGCATATTCTTTCTAGAATTATAGAAATAAACACGAATAGATTATAGAAATAAACATCAAGCGAAGAACCCGATCTCGGGGAGATACAGTAGCTAGATCGGACAAGCAGAAAACCAAAACAGGAACGACATGCAAGTTGGAGACAAAGACCACTGAGTTTAAATACAATGCCATCATGGAACTTAAAAAGGGTCATGACTGAAAGAAATGTGCATTTTCTTTGTTTCAAAGCTGTTTCATGGCTATATTTTGCCTATGCAGAAAAACTTATAAAATTCCCGTGGTTCGGATAACTCGAGAACCCGGATAACTCGAGCATTTTACTCGTCCCCGTGCAACCTCGAGTTATCGAGGTTTTACTGTATTATACTTAAGGGCCTTGAATGATTTTGTTAGGTGCGGGTTCTGTTTAGATCTCTTAAGTTTTGTGTACATTTTGTCAAGCTTACGTATTTGCCTTAGGATTGTTGGGGTTAACCAAGGGAGATCAATTCGTGACTTAGTTAGCTTAGTTGGAATGTGTAAAGAGCTAAGACGGTGAAGTTCTTCTTTGAACACATTCCAAGCTGATGTAGGGTTTGGATAGACAGAGTTTGCAAATTTAGTTCCAAACTCTGAGAGGTCCCGCTTAAAGTTGACCCAGTTTGCTTTACTATATCTCTTAAGTAACCTTTTGGGCTGGAGGGGTCTGCCTATTTTTATGCCTAATTCATGGAAAACTATATCATGGTCGGAGGTGCCTAGACTTGGGAGAGTTTTAGTGTTGTGGACTAAAACAGGGGAGTTTGTCAGAAAGAGATCCAGGATATTCTCGTTCCTGGTTGGGATATTAACCATTTGTTGCAAATTGAGGAGGTTTATTCTATTAAGGAAGCCTTCATACAGTTCTTTGAACTTGCATTTGGACTTCAAGGACTCAGATGACCAATCTATGTCTGGGAGATTGAAGTCACCTAATAACCATTTATCCACATGGTTATTCCACCAGTTAAAATTTATTTTCAAGATCCTTAGCAATGGGTTTGCAGCCATACTTTGGTTTCCATGGGCAGAATCACATGCTTCCACAAGGGTGAAGACTAACATATTACAATAATTCAGGGGAAGTAATTTGCAATCTCTGTTACCATAGTGTCATGCTCATTTGTAGGCCTTTTGTCTGAATAAACTTATACTCACTAGAATCATTTTCCCATTCTTCTCGTGTTGAATTTATAATATCTAGAAGGTTACTGGTCACTTTATTCAAATTATTCAGCTGCTTCTGTAAAACATAAAAAAAGAATACATTGATTAACATCTGACTGAAATCCTTCAAATAGAAAAACAATGGATTTATTTTCGAGGAGTTCTTGGTCTAAAATTGGGTCACAATCAAATAAATATGGTGTGTGATCCATGATAACAAAATTGGCCAAGAAAATCCTATAACCAAAACCATACAGCCATCCTATGAAAGGTTCCTACTGATTAATTACATATTGCTGCATCGTCGCAACCCACAGTTAATTTCCTCCGCTTCTCTACAGTGAACTTTATGCATAATGAATAGCCTGGATTACCAAGGATGACATTATTGTTACTATATAATCCAAGTTAAAGGTTTAACATATTAACCCATTAGAAGTTTTAGTCTTCCTTGTTTCAGATTCATGATTTCACAGTTTTAATGAATACTTTAACTGCTTAAACAGCACTGTGATTGCCAATGCTTAGCTCGAGATTACTGCAAGATACAACTTTGCATTTGTTCAGCTAAATCCTCAACACAGATGAGCCAGATATAGTGCCAATTCTTAAATTATACAAGATACAGTTAAACCTGTTTTAAACACCACTGTAACTTTAAGTTACCCAGAGGATAAAAGTTAACACCAACATTGAGAAAAGGTATGTACTATTCGTCAACAATAAAAATCACCTATGAATAAATATCTGTTAGCAAGGACTGTTGTTCTAGGGTCAGTGATCTTTAATGACAAGTCTGACTGTAGTTGCACCAGCTAGATCGCTAGGGCAAGATTTCCTTTAAAATACATTAATCTCCGTATATAAGGACTCGGGGATATAGTGAAATACAGAATATAAGGAACAGATTTTCTAGGTCCAATATTTTTTCCTCTATATTGAATATGAAAATGCTAAATGGATATAACATAATCCCGATGCAAGGAACAAATTCAAATGGTCACAATGAGTTTATTACATAATTAGTTTACTTTACTATATGCTTACAATGCACTTACTGCAGCGAGATCATAAGGGTGTCAGACCTAGATTTGCTTTTAAGTTCTACAAGTTACAATGCACTTACTGCAGCGAGATCCTGTGTGACTTGCTGAGCCTTGTTGGCAAGTTGCTGGGTCTTCTCCTCGACCTCCGGCTCCAGTTTGGTTCTGAGGTAGTTGGGAGCAATCTCATGGTTAAACATCATCACTCTGCCTTCTGTCAATTTCTGCAAAAAAATGGATTTATTTGCCCCTACTTATTTGATACCTACATTTTGATATCTAAACAAGAGCTGTCCCTCCCAAGTGACGAATGCCCCCGAAAGAGGTGCCTCACAGTCTGTGTCCTCTCCATGTGCTCAATAAATGTGCTATGTAATTTTAAAATCCTTCCATGCATGACAGAGTAATCATGCATACAGTATTCCATTACTTTAAACACTAAGTGTGACCTTGACCTTTGAGGTAGGGACTTGGGTCTTGCACGCGACACATCCGCTTGATGTGCTAGACATTTGTGCACAGTTATTTTAAAATCCTTCAAAAGCATAATAAAGTTATAGTCCGGACACAAATGTATGCATATATACAGGATTCCATTACCTATAAACTCTAAGTGTGACCTTGACCTTTGTGGTAGGGATGTGGGTCATGCACGCGACACGTCGCCTTGATGTGCTAGACATTTGTGCCAAATTATTTTAAAATCCTTCAAGGCATGACAAAGTTACAGTCCGGACACGAATGTGTGCATATATGCTTATATAGAGGAATCAATACCTTCAAACTCTAAGTATGACCTTGACCTTTGAGCTAGGGACGTGGGTCTTGCACACGACACGTCGTCTTGATGTGCTAGACATTTGTGCCAAGTTATTTTAAAATCCTTCAATGCATGACAAAGTTACAGTCCGGACACGAATGTGTGCATATATGCTTATATGGAGGAATCCATTACCTTCAAACTCTAAGTATGACCTTGACCTTGAGCTAGGGACGGGGTCTTGCACGCGACACGTCGTCTTGATGTGCTAGACATGTGTGCCTAGTTATTTTAAAATCCTTCAATGCATGACAAAGTTACAGTCCGGACACGAAGTGTGCATATATAGAGGATTCCATAACCTTCATACTCCAAGTGTGACCTTCACCTTTGAGGTAGGGATGTGGGTTTTGCACGCGACACGTCGTCTTGATGTGCTAGACATGTGTGCCAAGTTATTTTAAAATCCTTCAATGCATGACAAAGTTACAGTCCGGACACGAATTTGTAAGTGGGGACGCACGGACGGACGGACAGACGGACGGACGGACGGACGGACAGACGGTGCGATTTTAATATGCCACCCTTCGGGGGCATAAAAAAGTTAATGGTCATCTAAAATTAGTAGCCTCATGCAGGCGGTAATGATTTATTCGAATGGACTATTTCTAATTAATGCCATCAAAAAGAAAACAGGAGGGCTATCATGGCCCTATATCACTCACCTGATATCACTGCAGTGATTTTTTTTTTTGATGAATCAAAATTATTTAAGGATTTCGTAGGTCACTCAAATTGTTTCAAAACCTGACATTGTGGTTTCTGACAAGAAGTTTTTTTTTTAAGTTTTTCCTTTTGGTTACCATAACAATCAGTTTTGATTGGATCATTGGATCCTTTTTATTTGAAGGAATGTGAGAGGACCACAAAGAAACATTCCTATTAAATTTGATTGAAATCAACCAAGTGGTTTATGAGATGTGGTTTGAAGCAAATGTTGATGGACAGACTGACGAACAACAGAGATCCAATGATCCTAAAAGCTCACCTTGAGATGAGCTAAATACAAAAGGTATAATTCAACAAAATTTTGTTTTACCCCTAAGTTTTCATCTGGCTCTGGACTTAGTAAAATTGGCAGCAAAAGTTGGCTTCTCAGTGATGGCATTTTGTCACTCTTCAGCACCCGACCAAGTGAGTTCAGCTGGCCAGATAACAGAGCAAAGTTATCCAGTACAGACGGCCTAAAGGTAGAATAATATCAATTAATAAGGTTAAAGGTTAACAATTTTACAAGAACAGACTTACATAATCTAACATTTTCAAATAAATCTTACTCTGCTTGCAGCATTCTGATTCTGCCTTTCTGACCAGTGCAGATCATGATCTATATTGAATTAGACCATGATCTGCACTATTGGCTACAAATATTCAGACAGTAAACTTTCACTTGACACCCCTTTAAACACTTTATGGTACAGTCTATACTTTAAATGAGGCTCATTGTTTTACACTGTAATTATATATTAGATGTAGACTATTCTTCAACATGTACAGAGAAAAGTCTTCATATATCACACAAGTATTTCTACTGATGATGACTGATGTGGTGTATAAAACTGAAAAAGTTGAGTTACAGCTATATATATAATGAATTAAATAAAAATGACTTGATATGGCTTTAAAATAATGATTTAATTAACTAAATTAACTGTGCTACGCGTTTCATACAATTCATCAGGCACAATTGTAGTAGATTCACTACAGTCTCCCTGATCAATGTTTGTCCGAAGTATAATTAAGATTGCCAACAAAAAATGGTTTCTGGAGTGTAAACATACAGACAACAGATGGACAACACCCAAATCCTAATAACTCACCATAAGGGCTTATAGTTCACGTTAGTTTACAATAATTTGACTCCAAACGCAGACCCATTTACATACAGACATTTTATAGTTATCTGCACTTTTACCTACAGACGCTGGATAAGTGCCTAGCAAACAAGAGCTGTCCCTCACAAGTGACGAATGCCCCCGAAAGAGGTGCCTCACAGTCTGTGTCCTCTCCATGTGCTCAATAAATGTGCTATGTAATTTTAAAATCCTTCCATGCATGACAGAGTAATCATGCATACAGTATTCCATTACTTTAAACACTAAGTGTGACCTTGACCTTTGAGGTAGGGACTTGGGTCTTGCCTGGACACATCCGCTTGATGTGCTAGACATTTTTGCCAAGTTATTTTAAAATCCTTCAAAGCATAATAAAGTTATAGTCCGGACACAAAGTATGCATATATACAAGATTCCATTACCTATAAATTCTAAGTGTGACCTTGACCTTTGTGGTAGGGATGTGGGTCTTGCACGTGACACGTCGTCTTGATGTGCTAGACATTTGTGCCAAATTATTTTAAAATCCTTCAAAGCATGACAAAATTACAGTCCGGAACGAATGCGTGCATATATGCATATATAGAGGAATCCATTACCTTCAAACTCGAAGTGTGACCTTGACCTTTGAGCTAGGGACGTGGGTCTTGCGCGCGACAGCGTCGTCTGATGTGCTAGACATTTGTGCCAAGTTATTTTAAAATCCTTCAATGCATGACAAAGTTACAGTCCAGACACGAAGTGTGCATATATGCATATATAGAGGAATTCATTACCTTCAAACTCTAAGTATGACCTTGGCCTTTGAGCTAGGGACGTGGGTCTTGGGCACGGGCACGCGTCTTGATGTACTAGACAGTGTGCCTAGTTTTTAAAATCCTTCAAGCATGACAAAGTTACAGTCCGGACACGAATGTGTGCATATATAGAGTTTCTTACCTTTTTTATTCAAAGTGTGACCTTCACCTCTGAGGAGGGAGTGTGCGCCTGGATGTGCTAGACATGTGTGCCAAGTTATTTTAAAATCCTTCAATGCATGACAGAGTTACAGTCCGGACACAAATTTGTAAGGGGGGGGGGTGGGGCGGACGGATGCACGGGCAGTGGGTTCTATTCCTCCCTTGGGGGCATGGAAAAATAACGATATTCACTCGTTGAGTACAATTATTTAGTCTGCTAAAATTTTATGAATAAGACTTGAAATAAAATTGATAAACACTTCACTAACAAACCTACCAGTTAAGCGTCTCATATTCATGTTCAAGCTTAAAGATAAGGGCTCCAACTGAGTTCTTCAGTTCACTAATTCTCTGAATCAATGATTCAAGGGAAAGCTCAAGTTGCTTCTCTTCCTTCTGTAATTAAAACAAGACATCTTGTTAGCTTAGATTGTAGGATATTGACCTTGTTAAATATTGAAATTCAGTTACTGCATGATATAAAGCTAGAGTTTATAATTGCTGCGCAAGCTAATGAGAACTACACCAACAGAAGGTTAGGACTAGTTTCAGTCAGAGTCAATATTACATTATTAGTCTTAGTGAATATCATAAGGGTTTATGTGTAGGCTTGCATTAAAGTCCCTGGATCACATTGACATTACGTACTAATAGAGAAAAATTAATTTACTGATGAACCATGTTCTATTCATTTTAAAACAATGTTAACATACGCCTTTCTTTCGTATTCCAAGTCGTTAATTCATAAAAAAAATTGCCAGAAAACCTTTCTTATTTTTGGCAATATCATTGAAAAAAATACTGCACTATATTTCTAACATGTACATATTTACAACACAAAGTTAGGAATGATTTTGGTACAAATAAAGATCATTTCCATCACCTGGTGTGTTTTTTTGTAAATAGGAAGTGTCTCCAGGTCCAAGTCCGGATCTCGAGACCAAAAGTCCGGACCTAGAGACTATCTATATTTAATATATAGCTTGTCTCCAAGTCTGGGAAATTTATTTAATACAAATTCATTGTAAATTTAGCTTATTTAATCATTAGATGTCATTATCTGACAATTATACTGAAATGGAAAAACGGAACTACCATCTTTATTTCTCTTCTTTGTCCAGAGAATTTTTTAATAAATTTTTTTGAAGGTTTGGCGAACCACTGATGCATGAGGATGTCTTTATTTTGTCTCATCCTCGAATTTTCAACATGATAAAAAGTTGTACGTCTATGAAAACATTGAAAATATGTACAAATGGAAGTGTATGAACACAGCAGGACTATCGGTAACTTGCGTGTATTGTGTGTACTCTAATAGTTTTGAAATGAAGTGGGGTGGTACGAAAAACTTAACCAAGGTGCGACACCAATGCGGACAGCAACGCAGGGGTGAGTAGGATTACTCCCATTTTCTTCGAAAAGTCGAGCTAAAAATTGATTTGTCTTAGTCGGGAGCAATTAAAGTTCACACCTACTGGACCATCTTTGACCGTTTCTATTGTTGTCCATCTGAGGTGATGTTACTCATAAGGCTGGACAGTACTTGATAAGTGTGCAAACACAATTTTGTTTCTAAAAAAAAGGCCAATTTAAAGTCGCACTTGCGTGATCATACAGCGTTGAAAACTAAAATGCTTTAATATGCAATGTTAAGCTTAAAATTCCTTAGAACTTATAGCATACAATTAATGTGTAAGCTTCAATATATTATGTACATTATAATTATGACTTCGTGAAAACAGACAAAAAATAACACCAAAATAGTAATAAAAATACATGTTTATATTTTCATAATAATCATTAAGATAAATGTGTGTTTTATTAAGTCTGAATGTAGTAAATGCATACAATAAGAAATAATGAAAAATTCCCAAACCCAGAGACTGGCGATATATAGATAGAATTCTAGCATTTTTACTCTCATTTTGCATGTACTTTTAATGTAATATAAACAAATTTTAATGTAAAATAAACAAAGTTTCTTGAGCAAAAAGTGTCAGTTTTATTAGGATTAAAAGTTGGCGTTTGTAACAAGGGAACGCCAGGTGAATATGTAGGATTTGCAAAGCAATTCATTAAATATTTCTGTATGATTCTTCATTTCTTTTCATAAATTTAAGTCCGATCAGGCAAAAAAGCTTGATTGGACTTCTAAGCCAGATAAGGCAATGTTACCAGTCTGATGAAGAGATAAGAAAGATAAGTTTCAATTTTGTATCCAGAACACCAGCTTTTTCTTTGTGATGCTGGTCCGAGAATTATTGAGGACGAATTTAGGGCAGAGATTTACATGTTGCAACTTCCATAAATTGTTCTTCGGATTTGACAACTTGGCCCCTTACAAATTTATGACCTATTTCCATGAATAACTTTACCTGCATTGTGACGTTGTGACAATCTAGCTGTGAAAGTTGGAAATTCCAAATTTACCCGGAAGTAACCTACAGTCCGAATAGGTCACGTCACGCATGCGCCACAAATCTTAGATCGGAAAGGAAAATCCGCCATTACCCTATTTTTGATTGTTTGAAAGGTGATTATTTGGTGTTAAGCAACTTTACTTTTTCTGATTTAAGATTTCAATTATTTGTGACTTATTTATCTTCCTTTCTTTTACTCAGTCCAGGTTCATTCATTGGCTTTGGCGCATGTTCTGAGCTTTATTTTCATTGGCGGGGAGGTTGTAATCTGATTGACTTGATTGGGCGTCATTTCTGACCAATTTATTGGTCCGTTCCTAAACTTTTAGCCATTCGACAGTCGTGTTCTAAAGTTGTGTGAAACTATCATAAACATTGTAGTAGAAATTTGCTCTAAAAATACTGCAAGCCCGATGAGTATGAAAGTCTTCCTCTTTCTAAAGAACTGCCATCTTTTATTTCCTTATGACGTCACATCATACAACAACACTGTATTAAACCATTATCGCACTGATGTTCAATTGAGGAACAAACTAAAGAAATCTGTAGGTATTCCAGTGTGATCTTATATAGAATGGTGGAACCTACTCTGTAAAATGGCTATTTACAGAAACACAGATGAAGATATATTTTTCAAGGTAGCTTATATTCAGTGTTGACAGCCGATGAAATGCTTTTACAGCAAACATAGTGATAGCCGCATGTGCAGCTCGTTGATGTCACAGCAGTCTTTACAATTGTAAATCTGTAAAAGCATTTAATCGGCTGAATAACGGATTCATTTCCCAAGGGTGTGTGGCTGTCTCTGTACTCTGTACTACTTCGCTATACAAAGAAGTGGATGTGACGGAATGTGAAACCTCAAACCTGGATACACTATGAATGTTTAACTGTTTGCTAAACGATTAAAAGATAAATGTGGATCTTGGTATCCTCACTAAGATAAAGTGGCTATGTCTGAGGTGCAGGGAAGAGTAACATTGCCAGAATAATAAATCATAAAACTGATGGAATACAAATGTACTTGTACTTCTAATACAATTTGGTTTGTAAATTGTTATTCCCTTTCAAAGTTGTTAAAGTTAACAATTCTATTGCTGCTATACAATAATTATTTTGCAGAAAATAGACATTGTGAATGAAAAACCATATGTTCATGATATAGCCGTTTGTGTACACAGCTAAATTTAAAAATCATTGTATTGTAAATGTTTATCACTTGTAAGTTAATAATAAGGCTCTAAAAACTGTTTCCCACCTGTAGGTTGTCAAATATCGCATACCACCAGCATTGGTTCCCTTCAAGGTGAAATTTCAAGTTTTGACATGTGTCATGTCAATAGCTCCCAAAACGACATTGTCATGTGATGAAGTACATCAACATCTTGTTTCGAGTTAGCAGGGATAACATGTTTTTGCTGAGGCAAATCAAAATGGTTGGGATTTCCTGCTTTCTGAATAGCTGATTTACATTCAAAATACCTCCAGCATAGGTTCCCCCACTCTAACTATAAACAACACCAACCAGTAAGCCTACAGTATTTTATAAAGCTGTCTCTTTCTACATGTAAGTAAGCTCTCTCACTGTATTTGGGCCATATGGCCACTTGGATTAAGAAACTGCATATGTGGGCCCTGCAGGGCTAGCACTGGCCAGTTTTTGCTTTGAGCCATTTTTCAGTGAGGCGTTGTTTGCATAGTAAATTAAACATGTTCTTTCTTTAAAAGTTGTAGCCAATTCAATTTCTTTTGAGCCAATTGAACTTTTTTGTAGCCAATATTGGCATTGGCTAATGACAGAGCTAGCCCTGCCTGTGTCCGTTCTTTTAGTCTCAAGAATGACTCGACATACCAGTCAGAACTACGTGAGTTCATATGTTTTTGTGTCGTGAATGCAAAATACCAACAGTTTATTAATAAAAGGTTAAAACTTATATCTTTTTTATATAATGAAAACCTGCTGGAGATTAAACGCTTTTGCTTCCTAACATTGGTGTAAGGCTAATATGCATGTTACAAGTACAGTAACATAACACAGTATAACAATTGACACTGCTACATGTGTTGATGTTTATTCTCCACAGATTAACACTCTGGATTAGTTGATGATGGCAGACCAACCATTTGCCACCAGTGTTCAGGGAGCAGGTGTATCTACAGAGGCTGCCAACATGTTGCAGAACTTCTGGCCTAAAGTCTCCGATGATATCAGAAATATAAAGAATGTAAGTTGAAAAATCAAACTGCAGTCACTTTACATTGTATTTCCATGTAATATCTTGCCAAGTTGGTAACAATATTAAAATTGATGTATGGTGACAAATTTTTAAAGGGCATACCCTTCTTGTTAATATTATGGGCTAAGTATGTGTAAAATAATAAGAAATGGCACTTTTCATGAAGAACGATCGAATGTCAAAAAGTGTCTCTTTTGTGCACAAAACTTCAATAGAGTGATCCATAACTTATTATAAGTATTTAAGTATTATACTGTATATCTCACTACATATTGTATCCACCGATACTTTTTTAAGATTTTCAATATCTCACGTAGAAAAAAAGGTATGACAGAGTGACAGTTGATACTTACTTTTTACCTAAATGATTTATAACAAAATAAATCCACAGATACATATCATAGATTTGTCTTTAGTTTTCTTTATCTAACATGTCTCACTCAGTAATTGCATTTGTATCGTTGTTTAAACAGATGTGGTCAATTATGTAGAAAGAATTACTTTGTAGTCACCTACAGGTGTTATATTTTATCTTCAGGATCATTTTAGACAACAAGAGCTTCCCCTTGCTCGTATAAAGAAAATCATGAAACTTGATGAAGACGTGAAGGTTTGTAAATTTGTTAAACATAATTAATCTTCTTAGCAATTTATAGAGTGATTTGAAAAGCTCCAAATAGCATTCATCATTGACACCAGTCGGACCTGTGACAGAACTGAATCAGCATTGAAATTTTGAATTAAACAATTAACATGGCCAGGTGTCAATCAAGTGACTTCAATCTTTATCAGTATTTGACTTTACCTTTGACAAATAGATGCACTTGGAAAAGGTTTGAATAGACACTTTTGTTATAAATACTCCAACATCAACTAAAGGGCGAGGTTATCTCATCATTGGCTTCACAGTAATATTTGTAACTGATTTAAAATCTGACACAATCCTGCAACTTCAAAGGTCATTGAGAGATATTCTCCCATTTTTACAAACTTTGTGAATAAACGAGTCAACAGCAGCTTGAAGGGGGGTGGGGAGGGCATAAACCAGATCTTGACTGCTTGTTCTAAGCATTATTCAAATTTCATAGTCTGTATTGCTTTTTTGTAGATGATAAGTGCGGAGGCTCCAGTGTTGTTCTCAAAAGCCTGTGAAATATTTATCAGTGAGCTGTCTTTGAGGGCCTGGATTCATACAGAAGACAATAAGCGCAGAACATTACAGGTACACTTTGGTATTATCATTTTTTATAAACTTTATTCTGTTCATTTGAATTTACTACAGTGCAACCTCTCATCAGCAAACACCCTTGGGAACACAGAAAAGTGCTTGTTGTAGAGGTGTTTTTCCGGAGTGATCTATTTCTTACATAAGTGACATACAGGAAAGAGAATGTGTGTGTTTTTAAGGGAGGTGTCCTTGGGGGATACTGGCTTGTTTTGAAAGATAGACAAGGCCATTCTAAAGTATAGCATAGTAAGTATTAATATTAATTTATGACGGCGAACTTGTCGTAAATATTTTTCAGAATGTTGTAACATTTACGTTCCAGCAAAACAGTGTATTACAAAGCAGGTGACATTTTATATAACTTTATATCATTGTGATATGAGACATTTTCAGTTAGAAATGTACAAGAAAAATCAGTTGTGTTGCTGTCTATATCTAATGGATTTAATTGTTTAATTCTTTGCAGAGAAATGATATTGCCATGGCTATAACAAAATTTGACCAGTTTGATTTCCTCATAGACATAGTTCCTAGAGAGGACATAAAACCAGCCAAAAGACAGGTAAAATAAAACTAATACACTGACTCACTGTGCCATTTTGACCTCGAAAACTTACCAAATCTACACAGAACGAAGACTTATTAAAATAAATATGAATACAGGTATATCTATTAATTCTGTTTGAACATAGAACAGATCCACAAGATGAAGCATATTATTGCAAGAAATTCAAATTCTGCATGGCATAAAAGACAATTAGATTAAATCAATAACTGATTTAGTAATAAAGTATGATGACAATATATATATTAACTGTGGAATATTGTACTGAGAATTGGGTCAACTGATACTGGTACTTTATTTGGACTTAAACAAAAATGGAAATGAAGTAAATGGCAAAAAACTTACTTGCAGGATGAGGTTCGAACCTCAGTTGTGCCAGACCAGATCCAGTACTACCTGCAGCTAGCCCAGCAACAGGCGCAGCAGCAACAACAACAACAGTCCCAGGCTACTGCACAGGTTCAGACGACCCAGATACCACAGGCAGCTGTGACTGGCGTGAGTGGGGTACAGATTCCAGGTATACACAATCATTTACATCACTTAGCCTGACTAATTTCTAAAATGGACTTGTCCATTTGTTAAGTTTGGACACAACCATTTATAGTTCAAAAGGGTGTGCAGACCAGGAGTAAACTGAAGAAATAGGCATGTATTATTACAGGCATAATTTGTTGGATGTTAAATACAATCAAGTGTAAAAGTTACTAGGATTTAAGTACTTACAATTCAATCAATGGTGCCGTTTATAAGCCAAAATGTGTTGGGATATCATCTTTAATTAGTTTAGTTATAGCAAGAATAGTGTTTCTATAATTATAACTGCTTTTCTAGCTAGCCCAGAACAGGGTGAAGTGTCTCCAGTTTGAATAAACAGGCACTCCCTATAATATCAGGGACATACTTCTGAATTTTAACCCTTTCTATGAGTGTCAGACCTATGTCATTTACTGCAGCTTGATTTTGAATGAAAGCCCCAAGTATCAGTGCTTTGCTTTAAAATGCATTCATTATTTGATATATAGTATTTCACAGTTATTCCACAGTTACTTGGTATGGTTTTTTTTGGAAAACTTAATATGACCAGGTCAATTCTGCTTGTACATGTAATGAGAGGCTCAGTTCTGCAAGGCTAGACTCAAGAATAGATATATCAGAGGCATTGAACATCTACTGTTGCTGTATTTCAGGTGGTCAAATAATCCAGCAGCAATTCCAGGTGGCACAACAACCAGCCCAGACAAATACTGCAACTGTAAGTATAGGTACAAGTGCTTCATGCGACTTCTAGTTCAGAATCTTTTTCATCTTCTTTAATGGTCTATAGACACCTTACTTTTACAAAATCTATGAATCTTAGCTTATGAACTTCAACATTTTCTGTAAGATACCTTACTGACCTTAATTTTTGTACATCCTTGCCAACTATACATGTATTTGCATGGTAACTGTATTATTAGATATTCTTACAAACTCAAACGGTTTCTTACGTTGAAGTAAACTTTGCTGTAAAATACCTGTAAAAGTAAAACTACCGACAGCTCAGTGAACAGTTTGAAAATAATTTTTGAATTAAATCTGACAATCTTAGTTCTTTGAAAGTTACAGAGATACCAAAGCCCCTGATTCTGTTAGTTTTTTGTGTGTAAATAAACCCATTTCTTGTTTGTACACTTGTTATGTTGCAATATGATGTTTATCTTGTAGACACAGTCACAAGTGATCACTATACAACCACCCCAGCAGCAACAACAACAGCAACAGGCGCAAGTCACACAACAAAACCAGGTACTTACGAGTGATTTTTGTATCATATACCTGTATGAAAGCTTTTGACTGTATGCAAGTGTCTGACGAGGATATTACACAAAAGTGTATAATTATAGCAATATCTATGCATAATCTGTCAAACTTATGTGTCCATGTGGTATAGAATTTATCAATATCTTTTAAACGTGTGTTTGATATGTCAAGGGCAATGTTTTTTTTTGGTGGTCTTGTGTCCGTATCTGCTTATGTGTCTAATGAGGGTATTACACAAAAGGTTATAATGCAATATCTACGCATAATCTGTTAAACTTTTGTGCCCATGCGGCATAGAACTTACATGTATAAATATTTTTTATGATGCATGATAGTTTTGGTCTTGTGTCAGTAGAAAACACAGCCACCCTCAGTTGAATGTCACAGTGATGCACTAAAGGCAAGAATGGTTTTATTTTGACGATCATTCAGTAATGGAGTGTTTTCTGTAATTATCAAAATACATCATTATGCTTCGACCTATAGCCTGTACTTTGTCAGTGTTACTGTGTACATGATCTATTTGGTATTTTGAATTATCAGCGACCACTGACTGAAATTCAACAACACATCAGAGGAAGTTTGTCTATTAAGACAAGATGTGAATATAATCTGTATGTTCTATAGGGGTGTCACGTTTAGGGAATTTGGTAAACGTGTACACTTCTATCACTAAATGAAACGGATCTGTTTACACGTTGTTTACATCAGTTTCAGTAAATCATCATACATGCTACGTTCAAAACAATATTCTTTGAAGTAAAAAATGTTACATACCTGTTTAAATATGTCTGCCGTTTTAGATACATAATCATTTAGCTATGCAGATGTCCAGATCGTCCCGATACATGAATACAAATTCAGCGACCATATATAATACATATATTTTCAATCATGTGACTTATATAAGTTATGATACGTAGTCCGGTTCAATAATAAGGTAGATATTATTAACTAAGCTGTTGTATGTGTTATTCTACGTGTAAACGGATACCCAAGTTACTAAATGTTTAGCGCTGCTAATCCAAACGCTTCCGTGTAAACGTGACACCCCTAATGTTCTAGCTTGGTGATTTGTCATTGAGTTATAGCCCTTTGATTATGGCTACATATAGTATGTTTAGTAACTTTGTCCATGCTATTACTCTGTCACCTCTAAATTGTAATTCCACAAACCATGCTAGGAAACTTCAGATTGTTAGTTCATAGATAGATTTCAAGAGTTATTTCAGATAATATTATAATGTTAATAACATTTGTTATGTGTTGTAGGTTCAACAAATACAACAGCCACAGACACAGGTGTTCCAACAAGTGATCACACCCTCTGGTCAGGTTGAAAACGTCCCAGTAAGTACTCAAACATGTGTTGGCTTCTATAATAAAATGCTTTAAACAATGGTAATATTTGACTTTCAAAATTCATACAAAAGGTGATTTTAAACAAACCTTTATACTAGAGCTCTGCCCAGTATGACCAGTCTTTTCCATGATCAGCCTGCAATCAATGCAGTCTGCACTACTCAGAATTTTTTTGCACTTTTCTGTTAAAAGTGATACCATGAAACTTGAACAGAACTGGGTTATATAAAGACACTTAGTAACCAATAAGGTTGGGATCCAGTTGATATTTGACGTACTCTAGAATCTAGATTAGTATGTAAAATTGCAATGTTGTTTTCAGATTCAGCTAACACCTCAGCAGTTACAAGCTATTCAGATGCAGTTGCAGGGTAAAACCAGCAACCAGCCAATAATTATACAGACATCTGGTTCCCAGCCACAACAGACCACACAGGCAGTAGTGTCACAAGCAGATCAAGTACAGTTTGCAAATCAGGTACACACCATTTTAAGTTCTAGGACAGCATGAAATTTTACTTGTTACCTGGCTAGCCATTTAAATACTTTCAGCAAGTCTTTTACTCTTGGTTCCTGTCTGGTCATGATCTGCATTGCTTGCTGTTCAGTTTGTAGGTTTACTTTGAGCTCCCCTTTGATCAGTAAATGGTACTTTCCAGATTGAAAGATGGACCAGTCCATTTTCGATGTGCAGATTTTTGGTTAATACAGATTAGCAATAGTACAGATAAGCCATAGTCTAGTTAGGAAATTTTCACCCCACATTTTAAATTACTGCATTTTAGTTGATATTTAAACCATAATCAATTAAAGATGTATGAGCAGTGGTATATCTCAGAGAAAAACTTACATTTAGATTATTTTAAAGTACAAGAGATATATTTTGTAGTCAGAATGTATACAATGTTTGCAAAACTTACCTTTTTAGCTACTAAAATATATATATCTACTTCTGCATGAGTCTCATCTGGAGGAGGTATGAATTGTTAGTGGTAGTGTTTTTGTAAAACATTTACATTTTGGTCCAGGGCTACACTACAGGCCAATATCAGGAATTCCTCTAAAAATCCAAGAAGTCTAATTTGTTTCTGTAACTGTATACACTTGGAACTGTTCTGCAAATGTTCCTTGGACAAAAATGCTCAAAACAGTCATAACAAATGAATTGTAGTTGTCTCCCTTGCATCATAACTCGTCATAATTGCTAAATAAAGGTTTCTTCACATTTTCTATCATGTTTTTTCACATTCTGAAAGATATTCAGCCATATGATAATGTTAAAAAAGTAAAGTGGTGCATATTTAGATAAGAAGATTTAAATATTGCAAAGTTTAATATTACTGTTCAGTCATAAGATTTATATAGGAAATAGGTAACAGTATTAAGCTTGTAACTTTAATATTTGACATGAACTTTATCAAGGTTGTGATATGTATGTGTAAACTGTTATACCAGAGAAAGTAAGCATTTTTGAACAAAGTGTGATCTAGATGCTTTAAGAACTTTAACAAACAAGGACCCTCTGGCCTCCTTGAGTTTATTTTTCTCTATTGTTTTAATGCACTGACATTCAGGGTGGCATGTCTGTTACCCTTGGTATTCAAAGAAGCTTTGAGTACAAAGTTGATTAATACATAGAGAATAATTGTTGGTTGCGATGTAATAACACGTTAATTTCACAAAGTGGGCACCAAAAAGTGATAACTACTTTTGGTGTTCACAAGTGAAATTAACATTATATTATATCAATACCAAAACAATACCTGTTTATTTTATGTTCAAAACTTCTTTTTGTTGCTTTAAAAAAATCGCGAGAACATCAGAAAGCATTGCACACATGATGTCATTTTAACAATATCATCGTCGTTTAGTTTCCTGTATTCATAATGCTCTATATATACGGTACTTTTTGACGTCAGTACGGGTTGATGATTTTGATATTTTCACTGCTTTGTAACAGTGAAGTATCAATTTTATTTCACTGATATTTTTCAGTACTTCACTGGAAATCGTGAAATAAATGTGATTTCTTTATCATTTCAGGGAGTGTTTCAGGTGCAGCAGTTGCAGGGATCTGGCCAGCAGGTGTTTATACAGCAGGATACTGATCAAACGGACACTTGATTGTTATCCTCCTAAAGACTAGTCAGGAAATGTTCAAATATTGTATATAAATACTTTGTACATAACTTTTAATGAGCAACCAAGATTGTTGCTCAGTACATGTTTTAAAGCGATTGTTTGACTAAATGATTTATACAAGATGGTATGATTAAAAAAAAAATTAAATTCAGATAAATTTGGTTTTCTTGTGACTTTTTACATTGTTCCATGAAAAGCTTAAACCAGGATTTCATTTTTGACATGTTGAACATCCAAACAGTTATGTAGTTAATGATTTTGTTGGCTGTTGTTTAACTGGGCTTTCATTTATGGACAATTACAGCATTATCACAATTTTTTTGTAAACAGCATTACCTCCCTTGCACTACAAGAGCCATTATTTCAAGATTATTATGAAAGTAACACAGGGGCTGAACTTGTATTTGATTATACTAATTTATTTTAATGAGCGTGGCTTATGGGACTCCAGAAAAATCAGTACTGGTGTCATAGAGGCGGTTGTGACCCCAGTATTCAATAATGAAGTAGTATCTATTCCATTTAGATCATTTTCATGCTTTTATAAGTGCAGACATAGTAGCAAATTCTGTCCGTGTGTTTATCTCTCCATTTTCTTATCTACACTGCACACTCTTCACTGTTGTTAGCTTATGACCAAAACCAGAAGAGCTTGTTTCAGCTACTTTTTTAAAATTTGGTTATGCTGACAAAAAATGGAACAAAATAATTAATTTCTGCCTGTAACGATATGGATACATATTTACATACTACTTCCTAGAATTCCTGTCTTCCTACTACAAGTACTGGCATTGGATTTATAATAGTGTTCACGGGACATTAATTTTCTTAGATGAAGAAGCCCCAAATTTAAATCTTCATGAAAACCATTTGTTTTGACTTCGGGGTATGAAATCAACAAATTTATATGCCCAGGAAATAGCTTCTTTCTTCTGAAGACAAATAAAACAAGCCCCAGTGATATAAATGTGCTTCTAACAGTAAAATGTCAAAGAAAGTGCATTAATACTTGTAGACTGATATTTCGGTAAGGTCATGGTGAGATGACATTTTGGAGTAGCGATCTGATATAGGTGATAAATCGTGTACATATAATTTTCATGTACATTGAAAATATAATGCTATGTTACAGTCAATTCAGGATAATATGACAGTGACTTAAATATATATGCAGACAAAAGTTGAAAATGTAGATCATTTGAAAGAAAGATCTATTCCTTTAAAATGTCTGCTCTATTTACCTAGTATAAATGGACTTTCTCGTTGCATCACTGTCAAATTACCCTAAAATAATTGTACAAGGCAGTAAGCAATTGAAGAGATGATGAAATTGGATTTTCTTGCTAACTTTTGCTAGAAGAACTAAAAAAAATTGTCAAAAACTGTAAGGTCAAGAGATTAGATATTTGGTGTGTAGCATTGTTTGGTGGTCTTAAAAGCATTTCCCCGGGGTCATTTTGGCCCTGTTACAGGGGTCACTTCTTTTATGTAGACATGTTTAAGTAAAAATTTTCAAAACCTTTTTTAATACAAAAAGGGTTAGAACTCAGATATTTGGTATGAATCATGACCTAGTGGCCATTTACAAGGTTTGTTTAAAGTATGCACCTTGGTTCAAAATCTTTTAAACAAAAGTACCAAGCACTCTGACAGTAAAAGGAATTTCCATAGAAGTCATTTAATTGCAAGTATGCTCTTGAAAATTAAATCTAACAATCTTCTTGCACATTTTTAAGATTTTAAAAAATGTTAAGTAGTAAATTTCAAAGAAAAAAATGCAGTTTTTTTCCTGCATATGAAAGGAGGTAATTAAAAATTATGAGATTTGAAAATCCACTATATCACTCACCTGGCTACCATCAGCTATAATACAAGGTCATCAATAGCAGAATGGGTTAATTTAGGCGCAACAATCTACAGAGAGGACTGCTACATAATGCTATATTCCAAATATCTAGTTTTGGGCTTAATTTGTCCTAGACAAGATGATTTTTAGCTTGACTATTCGAAGATGGAGAGCTATTGCAGTCACTTGTGTGTCTGCGTCAGCCTTGCAGCTTTGGTTAAAGTTTTGCCTGCTAGGTACAATCATGCACATATCTTCGTAACCGCTTATGATATCGTCTTGAAACTTTGTTAATGTCTTTAGGGATGTCACACTGTCAAGGCAGATAGCTCTTGTATAAATTTAGTTCAAATTTTGGCCCTTGTTTAAGTTTGAAAAGGTTAAAGTTTTGACCATGTTCCATGAAGATCAAATGTAACCTCTATTGCATACACAAGGTTACTACTCGATTTAGAGTTCATCATGGAAATCTCATGAAGAACAAATGCAAAATGCAACCACTATTGCATACACAAGGTTTTCTATATAGATTTTAGGCCTATCTGACATAACCTAGTTTTTGATACGGCCAAGTTTCATGAGGCCAATATTTGAACCTTGTAGCTACATTTCATTATGATTTGACCCTATGACCTAGATTTTAAGGCCTATGTTCGAACACGACCTAGATTTTTCAATTAATGCAATCATACTGGCCAAGTTTCATGAAGGTCCAATGAAAAATGCAACCTCTATAGCATACAAAAGGTTTTTCTATTATTTGACCCCAGGACCTAGTTTTAGACCTTTGATGACCCATGTTCGATCTCGTCATAGTTTCAATTAAGGCAATCATATTGACCATGTTTCATGAAGGTCCATTTCAAAATGCAACCTCTGTAGCATACACAAGGTTTTTCTGATTTGATCGTGACCAAGTTTTTGACCTCCAGATGACATATTTTCGAATTCGACCTAGTTTCATCAAGGTTGTCATTCTGACCAAGTTTCATGAAAATCAAGCGGAAAATGCAGCCTCTATTGCATACATAGGGTTATCTATGGACAGACGACCACCCTGCGATCACAGTATCTCACCCTAGCACTTTGTGGTCAGGTGAGCTAAAAACAAGGACCATGATGGCTCTATAATATTAGCCGGAATACCAGTGCACTTACCAAAGAAAGCCACTTGTTGCTAAAGGCAGTTAGTGGTTGCTAAGGCACGGGAAGTCAGTGATTACCAAAGAAGTTAACTGTGTCTAGATACCACGAATGTAACTGGTTGCAAGAGGATGCTTAGTGTTGCTTAGGAACTCACTGGGTGCTCGGGGACTTAGTTGTTGCTAAGAAAGTCAATGCTTGCCAAGGAAGTTACTAGTTCCTAGAGGATGTAACTGGTAATGCAAAGAAAGTCACTGATTGCTAGGCAACTTAGTTGTTGCTAAGGAATTCCCTGCTCCTTAGGGAAGTCACTGGTTGCTAGGGAGTGTCACCGAGCCTTGTGTTGGAGACAAAGACTATTAAAAAAATCTTTTTTTAGTTTTTGCGGCCACGTGTATCAGCCAGGTGGAACCATTTGAGCATTTGACCGAAATAAATCGCTAGATTACATGTGTACAATTGATCCAAATTTGGCATTTTCACTGTAAAATACAACATCTTAATGTTTAATGTTATTTATTACAGAACTTTTTCCATTTTTTTCATAAAAAAATAACCTATGAAATACAGATCACAATCCTACCCATTCAGAGATACTCACTGTAAATATTTATAACAGTACATACTAAGCAGCTTGACTGATTTTCAAAAGATGACATAGTGAACACAAAAATGTGCAATGATGAAACGTTTACTAAACATTAACTTAATGGTTATTCAAAATTTAGAAGTATACAATGGATGGCCCATATTCATCATATTCCTGTTTGCTGATCCACATCTGTTGGAAGGTGGACAGTGAAGCCATAGAACCACCGATCCATACAGAGTATTTCTCCCTGATGGAGCAATGATTTTGATTTTCATGTGGACGGTGCAAGAGCTGTGAAATCATTTTGCATAAGATCAGCAATTCCTGGAAACATCGACATCGCAGTGGGTAGTCGTACAAAGTTTGTCTTGGCCAAAAGTCTGAATACTTATATATATACTAGGACCCAGTATAATTTTTAACGGAGTTGACTGTATCTTAGCACAGATTACAGCCTCCGGTGAATCCAGATCAAAATAAGGCATGAATTTGTCACTACTGTTGCCCTGCAGTTTGCATTTGTGAGTAACGTATGTAGTATAGATCAAGGAACCAGTACGTGCATTTATGCCGATTAAATTAAAATATTAAATATCAAAATACAAAAGTCTTGCCAAAAATCGAGACTTTCTCACTCGGTATTAATTATAGCTGTAACGTGAAAAAAAGAATACACGGCACAGTTCATAATGACAGTGCGACAAAAATACCGGCAACATGTAAATTAGGGCCTGATTTCATGCATATGTGAAATCTTGCAAATTAGCTGAATGAAAAAATAACAGCTTGGCATTTTTTTCAGACTAAATGTTTAAGCTACGGTTGAGAAGATTAACCATTGCTACGTGTTATAACACGGCAATGCACGAATTCTAACACTGTAACTTATACTGTTCAGTATCTAGACATTTTATAGTAGATCTATGTGTTTCAAAACAGATTCAAATGAAATTGAAAACTTTTAAAGGCAAATGCAACTATATTTTTCTAAGGCTTGAATCTATATAATGAACCTGATGCCTGGATATTCCGACAATTTGATGAAACACGGCTCTTGGAGCGTCATCCCCGGCGAACCCGGCTTTACACATACCGGAGCCATTGTCTATAACTAAAGCAGCTACGTCCTCGTCACACATTTTTATTGATTAAAATTTGTCCAACTCTGCCGAGCGTTCCCTCCGAATTATTTATTTCGAGTAACTGCTAGTAGCCGCTGAGCGATACACGCCTAGTCATTCAGTATGCATGTGCGGTTTGTTTGTAATTATGCTTATTAGGTCCACCAGCTGTAATCGGTACGACCCGTATGCATGTGCGGATTCATTCTATCATTTTATATGTGGCATAAGCTCACGGTCATGACACCTATTTTTATACCGGCAATATAGTGTAATAGAATAAATGAAAAGAAAACGGCTTATTTACTGTATGCAGATATTCCAAAACTTTTGATTTACATGAAAGAACAAATTGCGATTCCCATTCTTTCTAGCTCCTTAGAATAGGTGCACATCCGCTCCACATTACGCGATAACCTAATGTGAATACGTATTAAACAAGGGGGTTTCTCAAAGAAATTTTTCAGTAAACCAATCGGCGTTTGATTCTTCATAATACCCCGATTCTTGTCAGAGTATTTTCAAATGGATTCAAGGGATATCTGTTTTGTGAAAAATACTTCGGATGAGCTTGGAATGTCAGAAGTTAACAATTTAATATCTATCATTTTAAATCTGCAGCGAAGAATATATTATCTGATCAATTTGTACAAGACTGGAATGCTACTATAAATAATTCTCCATGATGGTAAACAAGTATTCCAACTTTCAAAGTAATAACTCAAACAATTCAGTCAAAAAGTGGATAGGTACGAAAAACTTAACCGAGATTTTAAGTCGATAAAGGGCCTTAATATTTTTAAATCCTTGACAGAGTTACCTTATAATAATAATAATAATCTCTTGCCTACAGATGGGGGTAATGATTCAAACAAGTATTCAAACTTTCAAAGCAATTATCTCAAAGGGTTTAGACAATAATGGATTTTAACCCTATTCAATGTATTTTCTGAGTCAAAAAAGGGGCATAATTTTGACAAAAACCTTTTCAGAGATTTGTACTCTTGTCTGTGGATGGAAGTAATGATGATAGACAAGTATGGTAAATTGGTGAGTTTTAAAGCAATATCTGTAATGGTTTTGAAATAGTGGGGTGGTACGAAAAACTGAACCAAGCTCAATGCAGTTTCTAAGTCGAAGAAGGGCCATAATTCTTACAAAAACCTTGACAGCGTTATGTACTCTTGTCTGTTGATGGAGGTTATTATGGTAAACAAGTATGGTAAGTTTCAAAGCAAAACCTCCGATGGTTTTGAAATAAAGTGGTGTGACACCAACGCGGACGCCGAGGCGAGTAAGATAGCTCCCATTTTCTTCGAAAGGAACTTTGTTTTAAGACATATCTAGTAAATCTAGAAATGTCTGGTAATCTTGCATGCAAACTTTGTAAATTTAGAACTATGAATCACTCTTTACCCATTGAAAAGAGCGTTATTTTTGGAATTGAACGTAACGACAGAATTTATACTTTATGTGACACTAATTCTTTAGGTGACGAGTTTCATAACCTTTCTTAATGTAATTTCTTTACAAATAGTAGAATTAACTTTGTCTCTAGATCTTACATAAATCACTCAAATTCATTTAATCTAGAAACATTTATGAATAGTCAGGATGAACTGACTAAATTTTCGTTATTCTCTAAAATCATTATTTCAAAATTCAAATAGTTTCATTCTCCATATACATGTATATTTAAAATTACAAAATTTTCAAATTTTATTTTGTCGTTTTGGCAAAACTTTTATACAACTCTTTAGAAGTCAGTACATGTATATGTGATAGATACCGGTAAGCATTATGTAACTATGTGTGTCTAGTCAGCCTCTATTGTTTTGCATTGTTTATTGTTTATGTCAACATCACATGCATGTAACATGCCATGATGAAGAATAAAGTATCAAGTATCAAATTATCCGCGTCTTCATTTAACATGTTAACCGTCTTTGCGATTGATAGAAAAATACAACATCTTATATTTTATGATTTTTATTACAAGAATTTTTCCCTTTTTTTAAAAAGAAAATAATCTATAAAATACAAATCACGATTCGACGCATTCGGAGATACGCATTTTAAATAGAAATAACAAGTATCACAATTAGTACATATCAACATGCAGTTTGATTGGTTTTCCAATAACAAAAAGTGAACACAAACAATATGCGATGATTAAAGGTAACACAAGTTTATTTTTATGATTGTCCAAAGTTTAGAAGCACTTTCTGTGTACAATGGATGGCCCAGATTCATCATATTCCTGTTTGCTGATCCACATCTGTTGGAAGGTGGACAACGAAGCTAGGATAGAACCACCGATCCATACAGAGTATTTCCTCTCTGGTGGAGCAATGATCTTGATTTTCATTGTGGATGGTGCAAGGGCTGTGATTTCCTTTTGCATACGATCAGCAATTCCCGGATACATGGTTGAACCACCTGATAATACAGTGTTAGCATACAAGTCTTTACGAATATCAACATCACATTTCATAATGCTGTTATACGTGGTTTCGTGGATACCGGCAGATTCCATACCAAGGAATGATGGCTGGAACAAAGCCTCTGGGCAACGGAACCGCTCGTTTCCAATGGTGATAACTTGACCGTCAGGTAATTCGTAACTCTTTTCCAAAGAGCTGGATGAAGCAGCCGTTTGCATTTCTTGTTCAAAGTCAAGTGCAACATAGCACAATTTTTCCTTAATGTCTCTAACAATTTCTCTTTCGGCAGTTGTGGTGAAAGAGTAACCACGCTCGGTCAGGATCTTCATCAAGTAATCAGTAAGATCTCTACCTGCCAAATCCAATCTCAAAATGGCGTGGGGAAGGGCGTAACCTTCATAGATTGGGACACAGTGTGACACACCATCACCAGAGTCCATGACAATACCAGTGGTACGACCAGAGGCATACAGAGACAACACAGCTTGGATAGCAACATACATAGCTGGTGTGTTGAAGGTCTCGAACATGATCTGCGTCATCTTTTCTCTGTTGGCCTTAGGATTAAGTGGGGCTTCAGTAAGAAGTACTGGGTGTTCCTCTGGAGCAACACGGAGTTCATTGTAGAAAGTGTGATGCCAGATTTTCTCCATGTCGTCCCAGTTCGTGACAATACCGTGTTCGATCGGGTATTTCAAGGTGAGGATGCCTCTTTTACTCTGGGCTTCATCACCAACATAGCTGTCTTTTTGACCCATACCGACCATTACACCCTGAAAATAAAAAAGAACACAATAATTTAGTGTCATTCATGTACACAGTAATTACATTAAATTAAAGGTCCATTACCAAGACCAAATCAAATTTTCTTTAAAATCTGGAATTACGGTATTCAAACGGGGATACAGTTTTAAACTGGCTTCTAAAACTCTAAAATATAGCCGTGGAGTATTTCCCTATTTGAAATTCTGCTGCAGAAAAACGAGTGAATGTTTGTGTATTTCCTTATATTGACATAGGTGCTTTATTGCATGTTTTAAACAGTCAGATAGATACATTGCACATCATCGGATCTAAAGTTCTTTCAACTATTATTCAAAATATGCATGCTTATTCATGTACAACCTATTTACAGCCATTCTTTTAGACTGCTGGAAAATTACAAAGATATTTAATAACTGAATTTTGAAAAGGCAAAATATTATTATTTTGTTATTTAAAATCAAATTTTCAACACAGTATGGTCACATTAGATGCAGTTTGTCATATTTTTCTTTCTGAGAACACGCCCGTTACAATTCCAGATTTAGAAGAAAATTCGGTTTGGTTTTAGTAATGGACCTTAAAAGGAGCGCTGTTCAAATTATTTTGAGGTAATTCAAGTACTGCTCTCTTCAAATAAGTATAGTGCACTATATTTCTAATAGATAGTCTATAAATAATCAGAGACCATTCTAATATCACGGACCTAGGTCCGTGCTAATATAATTCACGACATCAAAAATTCATTTAAGCACACAATATATCTCCAATTCAATTATTGCCTGTTAAAATAATTTGTTTATCATAATATATTTAATTGTTCGAGCTTAAATTAAGACTTTTTCACATTTTGTCTCGTCGAACTGTCCGCCAAAAAGTCACGCGATATACAGTGCGCGATCTACATTTGGTGTTTTATCGGTATATATAAATACAAATGTGTTTATTTAACGCGTAATACGGGTCGCACCGATTATAGCCTCTTTAGAGGTTGGTGGACCCAATAAGCACAATTACAAACAAAATTAATGCATAATAAATGATTCCAAACACTGAATGTAGATCGCGCAATGCTTTAAAGCAAAAATGGTTTAAGGCTGGCCATTAACCCACATTACACATTTCATTCGTAACTAAAATCTTATTTAGGTGAATTAAATAATAAACAGCCAGGCATTTACTGAAAATTAACACCCAAGACCACAAATTAACTATTTATTGTTCATATCTACTTCTCATTTTGATTAGAATTATGCATTTTTTTCATACTACTACTGTAGCACAGGTGGAAGGAACATACCTTTGACTTTTTTTCTTAAGCTAATGTCTTTTTCTATGCATTTTAAAGTTGATATCAGAATAAATAAAAAATAAAAAAATTTGAATTTTTTTTTCTTCTCATAGCTCTTTACTATAGACAAGTCTGATATCAACTTTAAAATGCATAGAAAAAGACATTAGCTTAAGAAAAACAGTCAAAGGTATGTTCCTTCCACCTGTGTACTGTAGTACTTAATAATTATGTCGTGTGTAACAAAGCACGTGTTTTTATGTTTCTGTCTCTAAAATTAATTAAAAAATGTAAACATAGGGTGTAAAAATACCTGATGCCTGGGTCTGCCGACAATAGATGGAAACACGGCTCTTGGAGCGTCATCCCCGGCGAATCCGGCTTTGCACATACCGGAGCCATTGTCGATAACCAAAGCAGCTACGTCCTCGTCACACATTTTTTATTGTCTAAAGAAGTCGTCTAAAACTTCCGTGTGTACCTTTCAATATCTCAATTCCGAATGCCCCTTCTGCCTAAAGATCAATACTACCGCTTAGTCATTCAGGACGCATGTGTGGATTTATTTTAATACCATATATGGGCATTAAGCTCGCATACAGTAAACGCCGTTCTTCAATTGATTTTGTGACACGTTTGTACAGGTGAGGTCGGGTAAAGAGAATAGACTGTGACATAGTATATAGTAATGTTTAAACAGTATAACCCGACCATCGCCAAAAAGTATTGCGCACTGTTGGTATATTAAAATATAATTGCCGAACACATTTTGGCACTTCATTAAATTTGTTGTTGGTTTATTTTGAAGATTACAAATAAAAACGGTGATGACTGGCGATGACTGATTTTTTAGCTTTCAGTTCAAGGACAAAAATGGATGCCGTATCTTTTCTTATGTTATATTATCCCACAATAAATAAATTTTGTATTTCTATATAGTGTTGCTATACTGTATAGAACTAATTGTGGAAGTACAGCGGACATTCGACAATCTATAAAGTTCTCAGAGCCAGTGACTCGAGTAAACTAATCAAAGGACTGAAAGTACCGGAGGATCGATTATACATGTGTAAATATCAGTACAACCCTTGCACGAGTAAACTTGAGACACAACTGTCCACAAATTTTGAATTTTAACCATTTGTGTAAACTTTGCCTTTGCGATAGGAACCCATGTGCTTACATTTTGCATTCAGTTACTATATTCAACAACCCGATGAAGAATTAAGCTGTGAATGGTTACTGAGAAATGGATTTTGACAAAACTGAACTGAAATTTCATAGTTTGAACAACAATGTTATTCAAAAGGTATGGGATATGCCCATAGGGTTGATTGTATTGTGCCAATTGATTGATTCGGATTTAACGTCGCATTCAACAGCTAAGGTCATATTGCATTTTCCAGCTTTCATGGAGGAGGAAGACCATGGGTGCAAATTCGGGCATTATTTCAGTCACGAGCGGGCACCTGGGTAGAACCTAGATAGCTCCCAGACATTCAAGAATTCGATCCAAGTAGGGCACGAACCTACAGCGGTAAGGGACTAGTAAACATCAGTCAGTGACCTTAATCACTCGGCCACAGATGCCATTGTATGATGCCAAGCAATTGTCTGAAGTTTCAAGGCTTTAATGGTTACGGAGAAGGTGACTGACGTCAAGAAGGTTATGACAATGGCTCTTCTGTTTTTCAAAGAAAAGCTCAAAATTGATAAATCAATATTTTGTTATAAATTGTAGAACAAGTACATGCAGCTTACATTAACTATCCCGGTGAGTGCTTCCAAAATACTGCGAATTGCAATTTACGAGTCTATTGCACACCCCTAGTTATTACCAGCCTTTTAAATTTTCATAACTTATCTAAAACAACAACTGAATGTTTTAATAGCAGGCTATTATCTTTCATAATTATTTAACATATACTAGACTCTAGTAGTATTTCGTAACAAGTAATGATGATGATGATGATGATTATGATGATGATGATAATAATAATAATGATACTATATAATCATTGTATGTATGAATGTACCTGCCAAAATTTACTGTAGCAAAAGAATCATGGTAAAGTTTGAAAGTTTTAGTTACAATACAATAAATCCTATTTGTATTTATATTGAGTTAATATCTGTTCTTTGTAAATGACAGCATGGTCCAGAGAAATGAATTTGATTTTCCCTTTAGATTATTGCATTTATGTCTACATTAAAAATCGTATTTAAGACATGTAGATCTGTGTGATTTCTTACAGTTATTCGTACCCAGGTACGAACCGACTTCGGCAAAATGCGGACATTTTCGTACAATTTTCGAACCACTCATTTACATAAAATACAACAATTACAAAGTGTTTAAAGCATAAAAATATGTTGTCATATTTCAAAAAGACATCTACAAGTGCCTCTGTAAAGTTAATGTGCTGATAAGTTTCAGTTTTATACCTAAACGCATTAAGGCGTATTTTAGACTAGTGTAAACGCATAAAGGCGTATTTTAGACTAGTGTTTCGGCATATCTTTAAAAACTCTCAATGACAACAAGTCAGGCCGAGCACTTTTGATGATAGAGGCGTTGGCAAGTTGCAAAAAATCGTGTTTTTTAATGATGAATTCCGAGTGTAGTAATTTAAAATTCAAGAGTACCTAGTGGTTCCATAACGTATTACGATGTTCCGATACTGCAGGCGCGTAGCCAGGCATACTCCCATACTCACAGGAGTACTTCGAATTTCAAAAATGAAAAATTTAAATGGCCTAAAAATGATGTTAAACTTGTGTCTAAGGGGGGTTAATGTCCACTCGAGTACACTAACAGTATCAATTTATTTTTAATCACAAATGGTAAACTTGTGTTTCATAACTGCAATAAAATAAGTTTTAAACATCCTAATTATTTACATGTACATTATATTTGGCCTCCAAAAAAAAATCGTCGGGGGCTTCGCCCCCCCCCCCCCACCTTACAAAATACTGGGAGTACTTCAATTGTGTCCCTAGCTACGTCCCTGGATAGTTTATGACCACAAACACAATATCGGATAAAAGACATAACATTATTGGGCCTGGCTAGTTGTCTTTTAGTGTATCCGGTCTAACAAGTGGTGATCAAAACCGCGTAGGAAAATAGTTCTATACAGGACAGATACCTCAAGAAAACAACAATATAGTATTATACTATTATTTAGATCGGTTACTATATAATTTTTAAAACAGATGTCAGTATAATTCGTAACAACTGAATATATGGAACAACTTTATTGTTTGTATGTAAAGCGTTCGGCCGTAAGGAAGCCATGGCCCGATTGAAAATCAATCGATCCAAAAAGTTTCTCAACTAAATTGGTTTAAACAGAATTGTAACTGTAATAGCTTGCTCAACTTTTTTTAAGTAAAACTATTTTCAATAGACAAATAGGGAGTTTTGTTCCCCCCGTCCAGCTCTACTTTTTATCACTTTTCAGAGGTGGACTAATGAAAATATCATGTTTTGAGATATCATTGGTTGCTATTTTCAGTCTGAAGAACTTCAGAAAACATATACAATTTATATGAAAAGAAAATAGAATGGGAAGATATGGTGTGAAACTTAGTAAAACTTTATTGAATAATAAAGGAAGCCAACTCAATACATCTGATGCTTTCATTTAAATTACCATTGCAATATTAGGCGCATGCTTTTACTAATTACATTTACCATATACACAAACACGCCATTTTTTAGTACAATGTAATTAAGTTTATTGATAAGATGCAAATAATTTTTACAGTATAGTTGGTCCAAGTCTTATAGTTCGTCTGTAAACAGTGATAAAATAGAGTCGTGCGCAGAGAGAACACCGCCCCCTCCAACCCAAATTGTCTCCACGTCCGGTTGAACCGGACGAGGTTACTTTGGGTCTCCCCGTCTGGGACCGGATGTGGAGACACAACTTAAGAAAATACCTCGATCAGAAAAGATGTCTACCTCTGGACCTTTAGATATTCTCACTTCATTTTAGTAAACGTTTTTTAACAGATCACGTGATTATTTCATTGTTATAACCTTTTCAGTAGTGTAAAATATTTTCCGACAATTTATTTCAAGCTCTGTCATTTTCCACCTTAGTTTATACTACTTTTTAAGCTCGATTGTGAAGAAAGCTTGCAGCTTATCGAGTCACTGTCAAGTCTGCTTCCTGGAAAAACCAGTGCTGGTGTCATGTAAGGTACGGTCGTGACCCCAGTGGGGCTCGAAACAGCAAACACCATATAATAACCTTTACACCACCGCTCCCCTCCATCCCATCTTTTTTCTATACAAAAGTGAAATAATGCTTGGAATTTTTATGTAAGACGAATTTCCGCACGTCAGTTTTAAGAAAAACTCTTATTGAGATTTATTTTTTAAAATTAGCCTATATTCGATAGACGGTGTATCTTGTTTATTACCTGGCCGATCCTGAGATTTCTCTCAGGGTGAACTTGCCAAGACGGTCGAGGAGACAGATACTGATACAAGAGAATCCAGATACCCCGAGACCCTTTTACAGATAGATCCCTTGATTCTGGAGAGCGGATGATAAGAGTGCTTACGGACTAAATGTGAACATACGACGAACATTCATCAATGCCTGAGCCATAGGCTATATCCATCTTTCCCAAGTACATTAGTTAAAGTTAATTCTATAAAACTATTTCTTTTCAGTTTCTTGAAAATTCTTTAGATATATCAGTATCAGATGTACCTTTGGGCAGTTTTCTTGATACCTGCAAGTAAAACTTCAGAATATACCCAGGCGCTATAACTCTAGATATTCTCATTTCATTTTTGGAAACAGTTTTTACAATAGACCAAGTGATTACCTTCTTGTTATTTTTCAATCATACTATTGGTTTTAACACAAATGTTAAGTAGCTTTCTGCCAAAATCTCATTGAGATATAACAGAAAACACGAAAATATTCAATGGACAGTTTATAAAAAGGTATCTGCTACTATTTGCTATTCAAAAACATATTTGCACAACAGGTTTCACTAGATAACATGTGAACCGTCTATGCAATTGATAGAAAAAACAACATCTTAGATCTATGTTTTATGTTGTTTATTCAAGTTTTTTTCTCCAATTTTTCCATAAAAAATAACCTATAAAATACAGATCACGACTCCACGCATTCCGAGGTACGCATTATAAATAGAAATTAGAAACATAATAATGCAGTCTGACTGATTTTTATGATGACAAAAATTGAATACAAAAAATGATGATGGAACAAAAGTGGATTTTATGATTGTCCAAAGTTTAGAAGCACTTTCTGTGTACAATGGATGGCCCAGATTCATCATATTCCTGTTTGCTGATCCACATCTGTTGGAAGGTGGACAGTGAAGCTAGGATAGAACCACCGATCCATACAGAGTATTTCCTCTCTGGTGGAGCAATGATCTTGATTTTCATAGTAGATGGTGCAAGGGCTGTGATTTCCTTTTGCATACGGTCAGCAATTCCCGGAAACATGGTTGAACCACCAGATAATACAGTGTTAGCATACAAGTCTTTACGAATATCAACATCACATTTCATAATACTGTTATACGTGGTTTCGTGGATACCGGCAGATTCCATGCCAAGGAATGATGGCTGGAACTCGGCCTCTGGGCAACGGAATCGCTCGTTTCCAATGGTGATAACTTGACCGTCGGGTAATTCGTAACTCTTTTCCAAAGAGCTGGATGAAGCAGCCGTTTGCATTTCTTGTTCAAAGTCAAGCGCAACATAGCACAACTTTTCCTTAATGTCTCTAACAATTTCTCTTTCGGCAGTTGTGGTGAAAGAGTAACCACGCTCGGTCAGGATCTTCATCAAGTAATCTGTAAGATCTCTACCTGCCAAATCCAATCTCAAAATGGCGTGGGGAAGGGCGTAACCTTCATAGATGGGGACAGTGTGTGACACACCATCACCAGAGTCCATGACAATACCAGTGGTACGACCAGAGGCATACAGAGACAAAACAGCTTGGATAGCAACGTACATAGCTGGTGTGTTGAAGGTCTCGAACATGATCTGCGTCATCTTTTCTCTGTTGGCCTTTGGATTAAGTGGGGCTTCAGTAAGAAGTACTGGGTGTTCCTCTGGAGCAACACGGAGTTCATTGTAGAAAGTGTGATGCCAGATTTTCTCCATGTCGTCCCAGTTGGTGACGATGCCGTGTTCGATTGGATATTTCAGGGTGAGGATACCTCTCTTGCTCTGTGCCTCATCACCAACATAGCTGTCCTTCTGACCCATACCCACCATCACACCCTGAAAATACAAAGGACGCAATGGTCATTTGTGTACATCCAGCGTGGTAAAATAGCCTAAATTGCTTAGCGAACGGGTTAGCTGCTAATAAAGCATCTAATAGGTTGCGCCGCATGGATAGCATGCATGAACATAACAAGAGATTCATGATGGCCCTTAAGCTGACCTTGGAACCAAAACATGTTTTGAATTTGAACAATATGATTGGGCTTGCGTGCAGATTATTTTCTATTTGATCAATGTTAATGAGAAATGAACCCGTGAGGAGAGTACATGTTGGGAGAATAATTCATTCTTGTATGAAATGACAATTTAAGCTGAACATATTATAACAGGACCATTAACCTTCAGCCAAACGTACAGACAGACGGACGAACGGACGTGCAGACTTGGCCAGAATAGTACGGAGAGTTTCTTTTCATTCGGTAAAAAGACGAAGTTTTCACCTTTTACATGACTTTGTTCAGATATTGTAATCTAATTCTAGCACGTAACTTTATTTTATCTTTGGAAAAGTTCAAACTTCTCACATTGACACTTTCACAGCATCATGCATTGGAAAGACTACCTAACCCAACTATAAATGGGGTTTGTCCTCACAATTCGTATTCTTATTGATTTTATAAGGAGAGGCGCGATGGTCGGTAAAACTGAAACAAAGCAGGTCCTCCAATATGCTTAAGACAGGAAAAATAGATAAATTGAAAAGAAATTGTACATGACACAACCAAACGTTTTTTTTTACGTACAAAGAGGTCATTTCTCTATGATTTATTGCCAAATTCTTAGAATAGATTTTGTATAGATATGTATGTGCCCGGATGATAAAACTCTCCACTATACTGGGTGATGCCCTCAGAGGCATAAACCAATAAAGGCTTGTCAATTTTTACTGCGTGTACTTATAGTTTGTCGTTGACATAATGAGTCACATTTCAAGGATATAAAATTTTGCGAATTGAGCGAGTGCAGCACATTTTTACATAATATTGAAAGTTTAAGGCAAAACATCAGACGATAAATTTACTTTTTATTTTTCATATTTACTTTCAATTGTAATTAAAGATTAAGTGATGCATTTATCATATTATATTAAATATGACGCTTGTCACAAGTGTTCAATATTGTAAAACAGTTCTGTGTCTCTAAAAATTAGTTAAAAATGGAATGGAAAAAATTCAAATGCAAGGCTCATGAAAGAATGTTTTAAAAGGTGTTTCAAAAATCCAGAAAATGCACCAACCTGATGTCTAGGCCTGCCGACAATTGATGGAAACACGGCTCTTGGAGCGTCATCCCCGGCGAACCCGGCTTTGCACATACCGGATCCATTGTCGATAACTAAAGCGGCTACGTCCTCGTCACACATTTTTTATTTTTTAAAACCGTTCGTTTCGTTCGAGTTCTAAATTTCAAATGATCCACCTGGTCGCAACCACTGATCCATACTATCGCTTAGTCATTCAATACGCATGTGCGGATTTATTTCATTACCTTATATGGGCAAAAGTCGCGTGTAGTGCAGGCCATTCAGTTGATCACGTGACATAATTTATACAGGTGAGGTCGTGTTAATAAATAGACATATAATATTTTAACCATACGGAATGTTCCAAAACCATTCATTCCTGTTTGCATTATATACACGTATGAAAGAGCGCACCAAACGCCATTGACTATTAACATGGACCTAGGTACGGTTTTATACAAAACACATTATTCAGTGCTCTATATGTTATTGGTGAATACAGTTGATAAAGAAACATATTTTCGGTTCGAATCCCGACAGGGGCGCTGAAAGTTTCAGAAGCGCTTTTCAGTGTTTTCCACATATCTAGGGATGAACTGGTTATAAACCCTGAGGAAGTCTCGAGAGTATCGATGCTGTACACCGTGCACGTGAAAGAACCAGGGTTTGTATATTATTGTAATATAAGAACCCTGAAAGAACCAAGGAGTATATAGCTAAAGTCTGGTACGCGGAGTCCCTTGTATCTGCATTTCTCTTCAACCTGCGCCGGTCATTGAGTCTTGGCCGACCGGCAATGTAGCCGCGCATGCAAAGAGAGGTAACTCGTATAAAAATAGCAAACACAGATGTCGAACTTAACACCCATGCATCTTTGCGTTATCAAATTTATATAAAATAAATTTAGATCGTGAATTACTTAAACTCTGTAGGCTAAAATCCCGCTGTTTTCAAGATAAATCTTTTGAAACCTTGTCTTTCCTAAACTT
>JAFMSR010000005.1:30904335-30931835 GCA_022818135.1 Saxidomus purpurata | reverse complement strand
TGTATAACAAATATAAGAATCACAATTCGTACATAATATGCAGTCGCAACTTTCCAAAGGATGACATATCGTGAACACAAGAATATGCGATGGAACGTTTAACAAACGTTAATTTAATGATTGGCCAAAAGTTTAGAAGCACTTTCTGTGTACAATGGATGGCCCAGATTCATCATATTCCTGTTTGCTGATCCACATCTGTTGGAAGGTGGACAGTGAAGCCAGGATAGAACCACCGATCCATACAGAGTATTTCCTCTCTGGTGGAGCAATGATCTTGATTTTCATAGTAGATGGTGCAAGGGCTGTAATTTCCTTTTGCATACGGTCAGCAATTCCCGGATACATGGTTGAACCACCTGATAATACAGTGTTAGCATACAAGTCTTTACGAATATCAACATCACATTTCATAATACTGTTATACGTGGTTTCGTGGATACCGGCAGATTCCATACCAAGGAATGATGGCTGGAACATTGCCTCTGGACAACGGAATCGCTCGTTTCCAATGGTGATAACTTGACCGTCGGGTAATTCGTAACTCTTTTCCAAAGAGCTGGATGAAGCAGCCGTTTGCATTTCTTGTTCAAAGTCAAGTGCAACATAGCACAATTTTTCCTTAATGTCTCTAACAATTTCTCTTTCGGCAGTTGTGGTGAAAGAGTAACCACGCTCGGTCAGGATCTTCATCAAGTAATCTGTAAGATCTCTACCTGCCAAATCCAATCTCAAGATGGCGTGGGGGAGGGCGTAACCTTCGTAGATAGGGACAGTGTGAGAGACACCATCACCAGAGTCCATGACAATACCAGTGGTACGACCAGAGGCATACAGAGACAACACAGCTTGGATAGCAACATACATAGCTGGTGTGTTGAAGGTCTCGAACATGATCTGCGTCATCTTTTCTCTGTTGGCCTTTGGATTAAGTGGGGCTTCAGTAAGAAGTACTGGGTGTTCCTCTGGAGCAACACGGAGTTCATTGTAGAAAGTGTGATGCCAGATTTTCTCCATGTCGTCCCAGTTGGTGACGATGCCGTGTTCGATTGGGTATTTCAGGGTGAGGATACCTCTCTTGCTCTGGGCTTCATCGCCAACATAGCTGTCTTTTTGACCCATACCGACCATAACACCCTGAAAAATACACAAGAAATCGGTTAGGGTTATGTACACACTAGCGTAGGAAAACAGAAAATGCTGACGCGTCGTACAGATCATTCGTTGGCATGTGCCCAAGGCTTTACCGTAAAATGCAAATGAGGGCCAACTTCGCGGATATCTAAAATCTTGTTAATTTTGTTGAATGAAACAAATCAACAGCAATAAATTTTTGTTTCTAATTTTTATTTGATAGGACAGTGTAATCGATAAATTTAGTGTATACTGTAGTGTCAACTTTAATTCTAATTCATAATTAAATGATGCGTTTTTTTCATGCCGTCGGTACTACGACGGACCAGGATTTATTATATTAGCATTATATACTATACACATTTATAAATAATTGAGTGTATATACATCTAGCATTTCTGTCTCTCAAAAATAGATCTAGTTCAAAAATGGAATTATATGAAATTAATGTTAAGCACATATATATCCAAATAAACTCGAGCAAAGTGTAAGAATTTAGAAAATACACCAACCTGATGTCTAGGTCTGCCGACAATTGATGGAAACACGGCTCTTGGAGCGTCATCCCCGGCGAACCCGGCTTTGCACATACCGGAGCCATTGTCGATAACCAAAGCAGCTACGTCCTCGTCACACATTTTTATTGTTTAAAATTTGTTTTACACTTCCACGTGTTCCCTTCGAGTTCTAAATTTCTAATGAACCATTCGCCGAAAACCGTTAATTTATATTTCCTCTCAGCACTCACCCTTAGTCATTCAGTGCGCATGCGCGGATTCATTTCATTACCTTATATGGGCATAACGTCCACGTCTCGCCTATTCTTCAGTTGATTCGTGACACATTTTACAGGTGAAGTCTCGTTCAAGTTAGAAATAAGAAGTACATGTACATGTCGAATGACTATACCGTATTAGTAAGTTGTACGGAATTAGTGTGTAACATTTGATGTGTGAACTCACACACAAAAACACATGCGCGCATTTTTGTAGGGCCTACACCAAAACATATCCTGTTATGATATTAATAATAAATTTTGAAAATGATAAGTTTTATATCTAATTTGTTGAAGTATGCAGTATTCTGTCTGGGACAGCTTTTGTCTTTGTGCAGGTTTGTCACGAGGTTTAATACTGCACAAAGACAAACGGATCGATAAGGGCTCAGCACACTGACAAAATACCATCAAGGCGGAGACAATGGAGACCTATTATAATTTATCCTAAAAAAACGCTGTTTATTAGGATTCTTCACCTTGTTGATTGTACATAGGGTGTGCCTTGACCTAGAAGGTATGCCTTACACAATGCAGTATAGTGTATGACTCCCGTGCCTTGACACACTAAATTCCGTGAGAGATTATGCAGGCTTATGATACTATAAAAGTGCCTCCTTTGTAGTCTATATTTAGTTATGTGTTAAATATAATTTAATTAGTTATCTCTATTTGTTTCGCTGCATTAGCGTATTGTATATGTTTTGCAAGTTTTTACAACTAATTAACACTAGATGGAATCAGGGTCCGTATAATACCGTAATTTACGGACCCTGGTGGAATCAACCTCGAAAAAAGGGCGGGGGAGGGAGAGAAAGAGTTTGAGATAATTTTTAATTGTCTGTGTCTTCAACTGGTGGCTGTGTGTGGGTCGAACCCGAAACCCTCGTCTACGGAGGTTTAAACTTTGAATTAAAATTCTCTGCCACATGATTTGTGCCACTCAATCTTTATGAAATTCGTGTAACGGAAGTATCTACCTAGTGTCTTCATAAATGCAAGATATGATAGCTTTCGTGCACCAATAGCTAAAAATAAGCTGGCAGATATTGGAAGGGCTGATAATTAAATAAAGAAGGAAAATGGCAGGTGGCGTGTTAGAAGTTTTGTTTAGTGTATATTTTGAATGAATTTGTTAACGGTCAGATCGTTACATTAAAAACTACGTCCAGGAATGATTTTCCAGACAACCCGTAAAACGCTTGAGACGAGGGTTTCGGGTTCGACCCACATACAGCCATATGTGTTTTTGCATTGATGCTCTTCCTTGGGAAAACCACTCTTAAAATTCTCTTCCTTATGAAATTTGTACCACTCAATCATTCTGAAATTTCATATAACAGAAGTATCTACCCAATGTCCTCATAATTGCAAGATACGATGCCGTTCGTGCATCAATAGCTAAAAATAAGAGGACATAAATGGGGACTCTCGATAATTAAATAAAGAAGGAAAAGGGCAGGTGGTGCGTTAGAAGTTTTGTTTAGTGTACTTTAATGCAGGCATCTTAACGAAATAATGACATTAGTATCATTGAGCACATATTTCAAACCAAAATGGATTGACACTATTGACTAGTGACGGCAATGTTGTTTTTGATGTTGGTCAATTTGATGTTTTGATGAGCTGTTGTGTATATTGACAGCCGATCGTCTGCCGCAGGATATAAAACAATTGATCACGTTTGGCGTACATAGCTAGCTCTTCAATATGTCTGTCTAAATTCCCCAAACGGCCGTGTATGCAAATTGAGTTTATCGAACAATTGACCGCTCTTTATGACCGCCGGAAAAAAACTATCAACAATGAATCATCGAAAACAATGCAGTGAATTGTTATTGTTTCGGTAACACTTGGAAATTATTTCATTTCCATAACAAGGTCAAAAGTACAAGTATATACAGCTCTTCGAAATGCGTGATTGACAAAAGCGAACAAAGCTAGGCCACTGCAATGGTTCTTTTCTCCCATTTTTGTAAATTTGAAAGAAAACATGTGCAGTTACATGCATTTTCGGTGTGAACGTATATAAACTTTTGCAGGGGTTTTCTATATTTTACATTCAACTCTTTATTGCAGTAGAAGGAAGGAAGCTCGTTTAACATTATCAGAAATTTCTCATCTCATTTATTCCCCAAGCTAACTACATATAACATGTATTTCATATCGATTTAATCCACATGTAAATCATTTATGAACGGGACATTTGCCATTAAAATTCTTCTTAAAAGATATTGACTTATGTGTGCACTCCTTTAATAGAGATAAATTTTCGTACCAGCGTTATCGGGTGCAATATTTGCATTCCTGTCCACCTAGATAATTTTAGTTGACAATATGTACATTAAAGGTATGTCTACGAATATAAATGACCCAAGGGTCACTCTGTCAAACAGCATGACGTCACAGGGCGTCACAGGGCGTGGACTTGGTCATGTATACGTATAATCGTTGTTATAATAACAATCCTTTTACAATGTGATGACCTTAATGCCTTATATGGCCAGGATTCCGAAGGAGATATAAAAATACGTATGACTGGAGTGACCGGGCCCTACTTACATTGTATTCAATCAGCAATATATTTACTTGCCAATTTGTTTTGTATTTAGATACGTTTGCATTTAAGGTATTCGGCATATTTACTTAATGGTGACTAAATAAATACCTTTTATGGTGTTATTGCATAACTTTAAAAGTGTTATATATTTATAAACCTACACTATTATAAAGTTTAACCACGTACGGTAAATCCTTAAAATTCATTTTCCATAAAAGGAGCGATTTAGCGGAAGTGTTTTAAATAATTGTTTGGGCCATAACCCGTCCATGAAATCTGCGGTCCAAGGTTTGTTGAATAAAATCTTCCGTCTCCTATGCAATGTCATTGTACTTGTACGGCCAGTATACACGGTCAAATAAGTTTTCTTTGACAAAGGTTTTGATTGCATGTCTTTAAGGTTTTACGGTTTCCATTGACTGTTTTATTATCGCATGAAAAATACGTGTACGATATCGTGAAACCTGTGTGATGATTGTGTCTGACAAGACGAGTTCGATGACCTTCTGATTCATAAAGGAATTTATGTAAGTCTATGGAATCAGCACATTGCAGTGAGAAGACGCTTTGAATCAATGCTAGTCCGTTTGAAAAAAAATGTCAAAAAGGACTGTAACTCCTATATTCTGCGAATTGCAAAGGAAATTGCGCTTGGGTTTTATTTTGAAATGCGCATGCCAATACTGAATAGAATAATAATGTCATAATTGGAACCTGCCATTTTCGTCAAAATAATAATAGATAATAACCGTCACGGATAGAACTTGAAAAAATGGAGGAAAGGGACTTTCACTCAAACTTTTTGGCCACTGATTATAACCGAAATTTATATAAGCTGCATTTCATGATTTATAACGATCCGGAAACATGATCAGAAGTATGGATAGTAATAACAGATTCGAACCTCATTTTTCGTCGCACGCCGCTGCATATAAGTGTCAGTGACCAAGGAATTAATACTATTTTAACTTTCAACCCTTGCATGACCATAGGGCCGTGTTTGATTTTAATTCCGTTTATTCTGATATGTTCATGTATTTTATGTTAAGACACGGTGCAAGTCCGTTTTTTATTTATCACATTTCCCCGTCAGAATGTAAGTTTGCTGCATAAAAACAACGTGCGTGCTCAATATGTATACAGTATGCGCTTATCATTTCTTTTCCTTAGAAAATGTCATCCTATCTAAAATGTCAGCACACTGAGAACTTGTGAAGAGATGTACTGGTATTTTGGATATAGCCCAGCAGACGCTGATCCATTAAAAGCAGAACGCTGAAACATTGCCAAAACAATCTTGGTTACTTTAAAACAGCTTTTTTCATCTTTTTATTGACCAGAATGTAGGGACTGGTCAACGTTTCGCGACGATTCCATGAAAACCTCAGACTCTTTTGCATGCACAAGCTAATTGCTGACGAGGGCCAGGGTCTTCTTGATGGGGGGGGGGGTTGACCTTGGGATTCTGATTTTTAACAATCTTCATAGATGTCCACTACATAATGTGATATTCCAAATATCTAAGTTCTGAGCCTAATGGTTCTAAATAAGAAAAGTTAAGTTTTCCCTACATATTAACCCTATGTTAAATCAAGTGACCCCGGGGCATGGTCAGTCTTAGTAAAGGTTCACTAGACAATGTTACATACCAAATGTTTAAGCTCTAGGCCATGTGGTTTCAGAGTAGGATTTAAAGTGTTGCCTATATAAACCTATGTAAAATCAAGTGCCCCCCGGGCAGGGTCAATTTCGACCCAGGGATCATGCTTTAAACAATCTTGATAGAGGTTACAACTCTAGGCCTTGAAGTTTTACAGCAGATTTTTATTGAAGTTTTGAAATAATATGTAAAATCAAGCGACCTGGGGGCAGTATCAATTTTGACTGGGGGGGTCATGATCTGAAGAATCTTGGTAGAGGTCCACTAGATAATGCTACGTACATGCTAAATATCTAAGTTGTGGACCGTCCTGTTTTTGAGAGGATTTTCTCCCTTTTTGTTGCCATGGCAACCGAAGTTCTGCATGGAATGGAATTACTTGAGCAACTATGATAGAGCTTCCTGCAAAGAGCATCCGTGCCAAGTTTCATCAACATTTGAGGAGGTCTTTGAGGGAAAATATGAAGGATGGTGAATGCCAGACAGCAAGCTATCCTAATAGCTCACTCTGGTATTGTAGGGCCCACTTGGACCTCTCTTAAGCTCATATGTGCTAACTCAGACTTAACATGTGAGCTAACAAGAGGTCCGAGTTAGCCTTACACTGCTCACCCAAGTCAACAGAGAAATTACATTTTATGAACAGACCTCCAAAGTTTTACATCTATAGATTTGAACATTCCTTTATAAAGTTAGCCCTTAGTCCATTCCCCAAGTTTATCCTTTTAACTGACCCGATGACCAAATGCCGGGGCCCAGACAATGTATTCCAGTTTTTTTTCTCTTATGTGAAGATCGATCAACGATGAAGAATGTGACCTGTAGCGTCATCAAGGTTTTACAACTAGAAATTGGGTTTGAAACGAGAATTGTCCCTTATAAGCGATGAATGCCTCCAAAAGCACGTCTCACAGTCCGAGACCTTCACCTTCGAGGTGTGACCCCGCTACTTGCACACGTCACTTTATCTTTATGTGCTGAACACTTCTTCCAATTTATTTTAAAATTGTTCAATGTATAACAGAATTACAATCCCGAAATGGATGTGCATTTACTGAATTCTAAAACCTCTGACCTGTGTGACTTTGACCTTCAAGGCAAGGTCGTGTGACTTGTGCTGGACACATCATCTTGATGTGCTGAACATTTATGCCAAACTGTTTTAAAACCCTTCGATCCAGACAAGAATGTGTGCATATAAACATAATTCCATTACCTTTAAACTCCAAGCATGACCTTGACCTTTGAGGCTGTTATGTGGTTCCGTCTTGATGTGCTGATCATTTTAATTCCTTCAATGCATGTCAGTTACTATTTGGCACACCTATGTATACACAGGTACCATTACTTTTTAACTCTTTTATTCTTGACCTTCAAGGTAGGGCCGCGAGTAATGCAAACAGCACGTCGTTTTCATGTGCTGAACATTTCTCTCGTACAATTTGAAAATCCCCTAGTGCTTGACAAAGTTACGCCAAATCACCAATGGTTGCATATATATAGGAATTTGTTACTTTTAACCTTTAAGTATGACATTGACATTTGAGGTTTGGATACGCGTCTTGCATGCAACTGTGCCATATTTTATGAAAATCCCTTCTTGCATGACAAAGTTACTGCCTTGGCACATAAAAATAGGACAGATGGCGCGATTTTAATATTTACTGTCACTGTGACCGTGACCTGTTCTATGACCCAAAAAAAAATAAGAATCATCAGTTTTACAAGACCAAGCTTGAGGACTGCAAATCATATGGACATTTAGTTATTGAGCAGAAACATTTTTGACCATTGTGACCTTTGACAGACTTTGAGTGACCCCAAAACCAATAGGGGTCATCTCCTCAGTAAGACCAATCATCATATAAAGTTTGAAGACTCTGGATCATATCTTATTGAGTGGAAAAGATTTTAAAGTTTAGCTCACTGTGACCTCAACACCTTCTGGGATGCTACAGAGCTTTCTTCAAAATCGAAAATGAAACTAAAATGCATATGGTCCAGATTTAACCTCTATAAGTTCAAAAACAAGAGCAAGTGAACAGCTCAGGGTCAAAGATCAGTACTGAAATGAAGTAGGTCAAAAGGTCATTGTCAAGGGGTGTGGCTAGGTGTTACCAACTCAAACCACAGGGAGATGATCTGAATAAAGTTGGTAGTGGACCACTATATAATGTATACTATACTATGTATGTCTGAAGTAAAAGAATGTACCACCATAGGATGATCAAAACATCCTAGCTTTGGACATTGCTGTTTCATACAAGACCCGTTTTCCCTAGGCAAGTCAATGACAATTTAAATCAAATGATTCGCATGGAAGGGACAATATTAACCAAAGGGACACGATTTCAACAATCTTCGTAGAGGTCCACTAGACAATGCTAAAAACCAAATATTTAAGCTCTTGGGTATTGTGGTTTTCTCCTTCAGGAGAGTCAAGCATGGAATGGAATTCTTTTAACAAATTTAAACGGAAACACTCGAGGAAAACCCCTGAAGTTGGCTCTCTATGTTTTTATGCTGTCTGAAGAAACTGGTGGACAGCAAGTGGTCACAATTGAAGGTAGCTGTAGGGTGGCATGGTTAGCAACACATTTTGAAGTTGCATGCAACACAATTATAACAAGAGATGTTTGTAAAATATGTATGCCGCCTTTGATATCAGCAATGTGGAAACAGTCAAACTATTCAAGGATCCATTTAAAAATTAGTCACTTTGAAAAATGGTTTTTGGACTGTGGCCCGATTTTTTTTTTCAAATTTGGCTTTTCAAAACCAAGAGGGCCATGATGGCCCTGTATCACTCACCTGACTACCATTTGCAATAATAAAAGGGGTCACGATTCTAACATTATTCGTAGAGGTCCACTACACAATGCTAAGTAACATTTCAAATATCTATTATCTGCCGGTCGGCCTCGTGTTTTTTTCCCTATATAAGCCTATGTGAAATTAAGTACTTCCCCCCTCCCAGGAAGGGTTAATTTTGACCCAGGGGTCATGATTTGAACAATCTTAGTAAAGGTCCACTAGACAATGCTACATGCTAAATATCTAGACTAAGCTCTATAGGCCTTGTGGTTTCAGAGAAGATTTTAAAAGTTTTTCCTATATAAGCCCATGTAAAACCAAGTGACCCCTCGGGCAGGGTCAATTTTGACTCGGGGCTCATAATTTGAACAATCATGGTACAAGTCCACTAGACAATGCCACATGCTAAATATCTAAGCTCTAGGCCTTGCGGTTTCAGAGAAGATTTTTAAAGTTTTTCCTATATAAGCCTATGCCAAACTAAGTGACCACCCGCACGGGATCAATTTTGACCCTGGGGTCAGAATTTGAACAATCTTGGTAAAGGTCCACTAGACAATGCTACATGCCAAATATCTAAGCTCTAGGCCTTGCGGTTTCAGAGAAGAATATTTTTAAAGTTTTTCCTATATAAGCCTATGCAAAACTAAGTGACCACCCACGCGGGGTCAATTTTGACCCAGGGGTCATAATTTAAACAATCTTGGTAGAGGTCCACTAGACAATGCTCCATGCCAAATATCTAAGCTCTAGGCCTTGTGGTTTCAGAGAAGAATTTTAAAGTTTTTCCTATTTGCTGCCATAGCTGCATGGAATGGAGTTCTTTGAAAACCTTTGATAGAGCATCATGCAAGGAACATCCCTGCAAAGTTTCATCAAAATTGGCCCAGTGGTTGTAGAGGTGATGTCGTTTGAGCAAATGGTGGACGGACGTACTACGACGGACCCCGGACAATAAAGCGATCCCAATAACTCAGCAGTGCCAGGTGAGCTAAAAAAAATAATAAATTGCCCTAAATATTCATGTGGCCAGGAAAAAAAGGCCAAGATGGCCTTTGTACCTTTGGTACTCAAAATCCACTTGCTGGTGGAGTCACTAGCAATGTTATATACCAAATAAGTTTTCACATATGCCTTTGTAAAACAAAGACCCCCCGGGCAATGTGAATTTTGACCCAAGGGGCATAATTTGAACAAACTTTAAAGATGTCTACTAGGCAATTCTACAGGCCAATACTAACTCTAGGCCTTGTGGCCTAAAAAGAAGATTTTAAAGGTTTTTACCATACCTCCAAACTAAGTGATCCAGATGCGGGGCCAATTTTACCCGGGGTCCATTAATTTTTTACAATATTTAGAGGTCACTAGACCATGTAAAAGCCAAATATCTAACTCTAGGCTGGTTTCAGAGAAGATTTTTAAACTTTTACCCTATACAAGCCTATGTAAACAAGGTCAACACGCATCACAGACAATTTTGATCCGGGAATCATAATTTGAACAGCATCTTGGTAGAGGTCCACTAGCCAATGCTACATGCCAAATATCTAAGCTCTAGGCCTAGAGTTCAGAGAAGAAGATTTTTAAAGTTTTCCTATATATTCCAATGCGAAAACTAAGTGACCCCCTAGAGCAGGGTCAATTTTGACCATTGGGCTCATAATTTGAACAATATTGGTAACAAGAGGCACTGCCAATGCTAATGCCAAATATCTAAGCTCTACCGTGGTTTCAGAGAAGAAGATTTTTTAAAGTTGTCCTAGATAATCCTAGCGAAACTAAACCCCCAGTGTGGGTCAAATTTTGCCAGGGTACATATATTTGGGCAATGGAAAGGTCTACCTCTAGAGAATGCTACAGGTTCCAAATATCTTGGCTCTAGGCCTTGTGGTTTTAGACACAGATGACCCATAAAGTTTTCCCTATACCTAAGCAAAAATCATCAAAACCAACCTTTCTGGGTCAAATTTACCAGGGGTCATAATTGGGTGAAAATGTTGGCTCTAGAGTGTTACAAGGCCACATGGGCAATGCTACCATTTTTGACCCCAAATGATCTATAGCTCTAGGCCTTGTGGTTTCAGAGAAGATTATAAAAGCATTTCCTATTCTTGACATAGCAATTTCCAGAGATATTCATGGGATGGAAATGTTTACCAATTTTGGTAGAGCTTAAGCAAGGAATATTCCATAGTTTTGGCAACTTTGGCCTAGAGGTTTGAGCGGAGATGTCCCATTTAATCAAAATGTTGACGGACTACGGACAATCATCGGTCAGAAAAGCCTTTCTGGCGAATTCCAGGATATCTGGGCTAAAAATGTAACAGTGGCTTGAGTTGATCTCAAAATCAAAGGGTTTTCTGCTTGGGCATGACCAAGCCAATCAAGTTCCAGATGACTGGCCCATCCGTTCTAGAGTTATCATTAAAAAAACGTTTTACTATCCCAGATCACTGTGACCTACTGACAAAAAAATCAAAAGGGGTCATCTGCTGGTATTAACCAACCAACACAAAGTTTCAAGGCCCATGTGTTCTATAATTATTGTCCGTAAACCATTCTACAATTCAAGGTCACTGCTACCTTGACCTTTGACCTAAAAACTAATAGGGGTTATAACCAACCTCCACACCAAGTATCAAAATGCTGGGCCCATGTGCTTCAATTATCATCCGTCACTTTTACAACACAGGGTCACTTTCTTTGACCTTAAACTGCTACAAGAGTTATTTGCGACTGAAAATTTGACCTCTAGAGCCTCTCCATACAAGATACAATATTTGGGTCATGGACAATTTTGATTTTGAATCACAATTTGAACAGTATTCGTAGACTGTCCATTTAGCAATGCTACTGGGCTAAATATCTAAGCTCTGAGCCGTTTGGTTTTAGACATTTAAAGATTTTTAACAATTTGACCTTTAGCCATGAGAAATCAAAAGTGGCGGACCACTCGAGCAGGGTCACATTTTGAATAGCTCATCCTGGGCCGATTTGAACACTGTTGGCTAAAAATCCACTGGGCAATGCTACATTCCAAATATCTAAGCCTTGGGCCTTGTTGGGGTACAGAGCAGAATTTGAGGTTTTCCTATTTAAGCTGATGTAAAATCAAGCGACTCCCTGGACAGCGTCAATTTTGACCCAGGGGTCACAATTTGAACAATCTTTGTAGAGGTCCACTAGGCAATACATGTACTACCTCTAGGCCTTGTGGTTTCAGAGAAAAATATTTTCCTATTTGTTGCAACATTGATAGAGCTAGCCTTTGATAAAGGAAAATCCCTGCCAAGTTGCATCAACATTGGCAAAGTGGTTTCAGAGATGTTGTTTGAAGAAAATGGTGGACAGATGTTGTACACAGTCCAAATAACTCACCCTAGCACTTTGTGCCAGATGAGCTTAAAATGGAAGCATAAAAATAAGCCACTTATCTACAGTCTTTACGATCATAAATGCAGTGACATCAAACATCTTAAACTGTGGCAGTATTTCTTTATATATCGTTTTGAAACAGACCATCCTACCAACTGGAAGATAACTTCTCTATATTTCTTTGAGAGTTTTTCGACTGTTTTTAAAAATTGTAGTTTCTCACACACATATCCAAAGTTGCATAAAAATTATGCCGCAAATAATTCTGCTACGTTTGCGGGCCTTAGCCATTGGAAAATCACAACATCACTTTAACACAAAACTGACATGATGAGTAGTCATTTACGACTTTTAATCAACATGAGCAAGCAACTCGCTTTTAAAGACAAAATGCAACTTAACTTTGCCGTTTCAGACAGCTCTGGAATAAAACCCAATCATTTTAAAAATCTCATAAACAGTTAAAAGCAATAAGGTCTTTCAAAACACAACCCAAGTCAGCACCAAATCTAAATCCAGCCGGCAGCTCTTGACTGCACAGTACTCCCAGAACAGTTGTGACTTGGCAATACGATTGACTAGAAAAGCATTCTTCTGTATTGTTCAGTTCTCGGATTAGAAGCACTTCCTGTGTACAATGGATGGCCCAGATTCATCATATTCCTGTTTGCTGATCCACATCTGTTGGAACGTAGACAGTGAAGCCAGGATAGAACCACCAATCCATACAGAGTATTTCCTCTCTGGCGGAGCAATGATCTTGATCTTCATTGTGGATGGAGCCAAAGCAACTATCTCCTTCTGCATACGATCTGCAATTCCTGGATACATGGTTGACCCACCTGATAATACAGTGTTAGCATACAAGTCTTTACGAATATCAACATCACATTTCATAATACTGTTGTATGTGGTTTCATGGATGCCGGCAGATTCCATACCAAGGAATGATGGCTGAAACATTGCCTCTGGGCAACGGAATCTCTCATTTCCAATGGTGATAACTTGACCGTCGGGCAATTCATAGCTTTTTTCCAAAGCACTGGATGAAGCAGCCGTTTGCATTTCTTGTTCAAAGTCAAGTGCAACATAGCACAATTTTTCCTTAATATCTCTTACAATTTCTCTTTCGGCAGTTGTGGTGAAAGAGTATCCACGCTCAGTCAGGATCTTCATCAAGTAATCTGTAAGATCTCTACCTGCCAAATCCAATCTCAAGATGGCGTGGGGGAGGGCGTAACCTTCATAGATTGGGACAGTGTGCGAGACACCATCACCAGAGTCCATGACAATACCAGTGGTACGACCAGAGGCATACAGAGACAACACAGCTTGGATAGCAACATACATAGCTGGTGTGTTGAAGGTCTCGAACATGATCTGGGTCATCTTTTCTCTGTTGGCCTTTGGATTAAGTGGGGCTTCTGTTAGAAGTACTGGATGTTCCTCTGGAGCAACACGGAGTTCATTGTAGAAAGTGTGATGCCAGATTTTCTCCATGTCATCCCAGTTGGTGACAATACCATGTTCGATTGGGTATTTCAGTGTGAGGATACCTCTCTTGCTCTGAGCCTCATCACCAACATAGCTGTCCTTCTGACCCATACCAACCATAACACCCTGCAATAAATACATTAAATTCAAATTAGGAATTTGGGTTACCCGGTACAACAATAATAAGATCAGATAAAAGCATTAGAATAGCTTTTTATCCCTTTTATATATCTTTATCATATTTAACATGTTAAAACCAGGAAAAATTATGAACCCATCTATCTATCTCTGGATACTGCCAACCCCTCTCACGAGTGTTAATTATAGGCAGGATTTCTATGAACCCAATTAAGGTGAACTTTTGGATCACTGCTGCAGTGCTCCAGCTACCACAAAATAGAAAGGACCTTATTCTTGTGCAACCTGCCCTTTTCTCTGGCACCCTGCTATGGTCTTATTGATGGGATCTTTGCATTTTCTGTTATTGGGCCTACTTCATTTTGATTAAAGGCAGTGGCTAGTTACGGTACCGTAACTCTAGCCTCTGAGTCTAGAGTTACGGAAGTTTCGTACCTTTTGCAAAACCCTATGAGGAAAGGCTAGAGTTACGGAAGTTTATAAAGGTATGTATATTGCTTTAATATATGCACGATAATGTATTGTAAACTTACATATTTTACAACTATTCGTGAATAAACTGATCTGTTGTATATACGACAATTTCATAGGCGCCATTTTTGGTTATACTTGTTGCTAATATCGGAACTATCATTGTCATGCTGTATATGCATAGTTACGTGTTCTGTTTACAAACAACGTTAATAAAACAATATTAAGATCAAGAAAAGAATATTGGAATTCTAAGAGCACGAAAAACGTAAAAAAAAAACAAAAACAAAATTAAGATTTATTTTTAAATTTAACAGCTGCAGTACTTTCAATCACAATTAACATCATTCCTTTTTTTTGGTCAGGATTTGAGTGCCTTCTACAATTAAATACAAAAACAGTATATGTCAACAGCATATTTTACTTAACTTCTATCATGCTTTGCACAAAATGTGATATAATTGTCGCTAAAGTAAAGACGGAGATAACAACAATATTTCCGCCAATGTATTATGTAAAACCAAAATGGCGGCTATGAAGTCGCTGCATTTGCCAATGTATCGGTTTATACACTATTACTGGTGAAATAGTTAAGTTTACAACATCATGCATATTTAAAGCAATATACATATGCCTTTATAAACTTCCGTAACTCTGGCCAATCCTCATAGGATTTTCTAGAGATACGGAACTTCCGTAACTCTAGACTCGGAGTCTAGAGTTATGGTACCGTAACTCTAGCCACTGCCTTGATTAAATGACAAAATATCCACCTTTTTCTATAAGACACACCTCCACCCCTGTTTTTATCTTTTAATCATTAACATAATTATTCTCCCTTTACTCCTATTTTGACCGGTTTCTTTTTTAATTCTTTTATTTTTATTTCTACTAACAGTATTTGTGGCTTGACGCGCACGAAATTGTCCAAGTCCCTGTAAAGGGTTATACAGGAAGATAGATAGATTTTAATAAGTTTAATTAAGAGAATTCAGTTCAGAGGCTATGATAAAATGTTATTTAATTCCAACATGGAGCACTGGCCCCGTAAATTAATTCCTGGCTGGAAAATGTAGTATTCCAACTATCCTGCCCGTTTAATTCCTAGCTGGAATTTTTCCAGGGTGACCGGAACCACGTGCTAAGCCGGCAATATGTAAATGAGATGGCCCTGTAATGTGAATATGTTTAACCTGCACGTGGTTGAAAGTTCGTTTGACTGTACAACTAACACTGAACAAACACGATTATAAATGCAAGCAACCATTTGGATCACGAATGAATAACAAATTTAACATGTAAAAGTCATTTTATACCTGATGTCTGGGTCGACCTACGATGGAGGGAAAAACAGCTCTTGGAGCGTCATCCCCAGCAAATCCAGCCTTGCACATGCCAGATCCATTGTCGATTACTAAGGCAGCTACTTCGTCGTCACACATATTTGCTAAATCGAAAGTAATCTAGTACTTCGAAGATATTCACGCGTTTCTGTCTCCGGAAACTGTTTGAGACTGAAGCTGCTTTGTCGTTGATTCAAATTCAGTGGATGCGCATGTGCGATATTAACATTACCATATAAGGAAACTAAATTTAGACAGTTGTTCCAGGAATGCTGCTATTCAAAGGAGTCACATGACTGAAACCTTACTTAACAAAATGGCGGGCGTCAATAATGCTTTTTAAGCGAAATATGCCTACCAAAATGCAGCATAAAAACAGATCAGCTTTGGAATCATAAATATATAAATTAAATGATATTCTTTGATTCTTTCTTTGGATCCATTCGGGGACTAAGTCACAAGGGGACGGGTGTTTCATAGTGTAAAAACAGACCTCAAGTCGAACAGGGTCCGTATACACTTGGAGCCAATTCTAACCCGACACTTTTCAAATTCGATTTTCTCGAATACGGTTCAAGATATTTATTTCAAATTAAATATTATGTTGTTTTGCAACATTAGCTGTATAGAAATGATAAAATCTTTCAACTGACTATTGGTTACTTTTGCACGTGTTACAGGTACGGTTTCACCGTTTTGCACGAGGAAATGTAGGTGAGCGAAAAATATCGATTTTCTTTTTCATTTCAATTCAAAACCGTAAAAACAGAATTTTGTCACTTTGAAATTGAATAACCAAGAACGTGGATAACGCAAGAGTGACATCAGTGTTGCTTGCTGTCCAATAACTCAGATACGTATCATATTTATTTAGCAAATTTTTTTGCAAACATATGCAGTATCAACCTGTTCACTATAAATCGTAATAAAAGTGGAAATGAGTCTGACAAATACAATTATCATTGTATTTTGTTTCTTTACTCGGATGTACGGAGTTTATTATGAATCGGTGTTTTTCGCATTGTTGGGATTTCACGTTATGTCATTTTGCGAATTCGGATTTTACAGTGATGTTTTTAATTTGTTAAGTTTTATATGTATTTATTTATCAACTAAATTCAAATTTCGCAGAAGTATGTATGATGTGTTGAATTAATTATATTCTAAATTTGAACGAAATCCGCATACAAATAATCCAGTTATACCGAATTATATAAGATTAGAAGTGGCTCCAAGTGTGTATATGTAGATTATTATTTGTAATATACGGACCCCCAAGTCGAAGTAGTCTGCTAGATCTAGAGCTATTAAAAATTTAACCCGGGATCTAGATAGAATTATTCTATATGAATTTAAAATTATTGTGTGAATTTGCATACAGTATAGGTCTAGATCTAGATTCTACATTTTTGTTCATTCCTTTTCTTTTTACATTAGATTCTATGTGCGAAGCATGATGTGTCCCCATTGCAAAACGCCATATTAAACAACTTCCATAAGATCTGCATAATGTTTTATTTTAAACTCTATATTGTAAAGAATGTTATTGTATTACAAGAAAAACTTGGCTCTATTAGATCTATTAGGGTTTGGACCATTAAAACCACAAGACACGGGCCAGTTGTTCTAAAATAGTCTCACACGATCGGTAGCAGGACTCAAACTGGTCCATTGTCTCAATATACAATGTTACAGTGACTCTAACCACTCACGAGCGTCTCTAGCGACCAATGGAAATTCTGTAATGTAACAAAGCGGTAACTTGAGACACTGTCAGACTTTTCGATAACATTTTTCGCTATTGATGTTGTCTTGGAACAGCAGAGGCGGCTGCTTATTCCCATTGAAGTTGAAAAACGTCATTCAATATTTTAAAGCCCATCACCAGAAGAAGCTGGAACGGCCTTCGCTGACAGATTGTCTTTAAGTCTTGTCAGAAGTTAGGCCTACAGTTGCTTCTTAAATTCTCGATTGGTGGATAGCGCACTGTTTTCAATCTGATATGATCTTAATTTACACTGTGGTTTATATTTGAAGATGGTCTTTAATACAGGGTTGACTTACTCGGAAAGGGCACATATTTGCATACACGTACTTGGAGGTACTTAACCTTGTTAGGGGGTAATATATCCCTAGATCTGTACATACCTGCTGGAGTCTATGCAGTCTTTAATGAAGGAATCTCGACTCCAGTGGTGGTGCTAAAGCCTGGGTCTCATACCTGTATTCCCATTTGATTTCAACCTTGTCTTTCGCGTAAGTTTTAGATTTATTTTCTGTTGTTTTAATTCTTTAATTAGAGTTTCTGCTCAAATTGAAGTTTCATACTGCTGTTAAACTAAAGTAATTTATTGGAATATGCGCACGAGTAAATACACGATGATATGTACAATGTATGAACAAAAAGATAATTAAAATGAAGGAATTTGAAAATCTAAAATATCTTAAAATATGGAAGCATGTAACTTTTGTCAACAGGCACATTAATTTTTTAACACATTCAGTCCAGACGTATAGTTACTCGGATATGAGTGACACATTTAAACCCAATGCGATGCAATACTTTAAAAGATACGACAGTTATTTGCCATTTATGTAAATCATTTTCTGATTAGCAGCGGTCCGCTGTAATGCGGTCCTGTGTATTATTGCGCGTGAGTGACCATATGAAAGATGTTAACGCTTTTCATGAACACAACGAAACCGCCAGTTTCCGGATCGTGCACAACCGTACGTTCTGTCTGCTGGATGTTGACGGCTTGAACGTGTACATCCGCTGGCCCGATGTCATACGGAGCCGCAGCACCACTGGAGGGATATGACTGCACGGCCATGGTGTTGTCACGCTGTTTACTTCGCTTGGTTCTCTTCTTGTAGCAGATGTAGACGATCAAGAGACCAGTAACAGCAAGAACGTAGAGACCGGACGCCAAACAATAATTGAAAGACGATCCAAATGTAGAACCAGAAAACTTTCCCGCGATTATCATACAACCAATGAAACTCAAAAAACCTGGAATTGTAAAATACATAATAAATATGCACGTGATGCACGTGACCAGCATACGAACCGACACCAATCAATCTAAAATAAATAACAAACTACAAGCTAATTCAAAACTAAATTTGTGCAATGTACCAATATTTGATCAACTTTCCACCCTAGTTTTTCAGTGGGTGGGTGACTGGGTGGTAACTGTCAAAACAGGGGATAAAGGAAAACTAATGTGTAGCGTTTTCGATTCAAGCGGTTTCATTTTGAGCGGTCTTTTAAACTGTTAAATAGTTGCCATGTCAGTCTGTGTTAAAACTATTCCGTTATAAAGCTGATGCATTCGATACTGTTGAACGTTGATGTATTAAATGAAAATTAAATTGTAATGAAGATAATTTTCCAGTATTCTAAACGTATATTTATTTCTTAATTGCATGACAAGAAATTTCAATTGTACAGGCAAACCCGTGAACGCAGAAGGCCTTGAAATTAAGACTATAGATGCACGTGCATCTGTTTGTTTGTTTATTGTTGATAAGCGTCTTCACCTTGCATAACTTTAACATTTATATTTATCTTTCATCTTATCAATCTTGGCAAGGTATGTTAAGTTTACCGCAATACAAACCTGCTACTGGGTATAACAAAAAGCACACTCCTCCGAGGACACCGCAACATCCGGTGCCAACATCATCATCGTCGTCCCTACTGCAAAAAATCTCTATAGCCCCGAAAATAAAAGGCAAGATCAGGATGGAAAAGGCGCCGGATTGGAAGCTATAGGCGGTTGAGTCCAGATCTTATAATAAATAAAGATAATATATTATGCAGAGATTTCTCAGTTCCATTTCAAAGCCTAAACTTTTCATTTAAAAAAGATTGTTTCGGGATTTCAACAGTATTTCAGTCATAATATACACTAACCATTGTTCCTGGGAAGGACCAGTACTCGTAAGAAAACCGTCTCACTTGTGATGGTTGGTATATAAAGCGGGCTCCGGAACCCATGGCCCTCAATCGGACCGGTTTTAGGTTAACATGCAAAACGAAAAGTTGTAACATCATGAAAGTTTTCTGAAAAATGTTAAGCCCCATCTTCGTGCAATAACTGATATTTTAATGTTAACATCTATATACGCACACAAACTAAACTGGCCTATATCTACTGACCTTGCAGACCAAATGGAGGATTACAAAGGTTGCTATTGGTGTATCGTGTGCTACCATTCCAGTAACCATCAGAAATTCGTTTCACGCTGCAGCAGTCAAGCTTAGGGTCGATTGAACTGCACGTTTCATGTTCGACCCAATTTGAACTGAACATTCCGATGCCTTGGAGGATCACAGGACTAAGTATAAATGCAAGCATAATGTAACCAATACAACTATAGCAACTGTCACCCATTTTTCAATCTGTCCTTTCCCGAATACTGTAAAATAACGGAGTTCCAGATTTAATATCAAATCACTGAAGAGCTAAACGGCTGTAATAAGACTAAAGTATATATCATATAGATTGATCAAATGTTTTATGAGCGTCAATTTGGTAGGAAGTTGGTAGTTGGATATTCGAATAACCAACTACCTACTAGTTGGTAGTTGGTTATTCGTAATTCCAAACTATATATAACAGCTGGTAGTTGGTAACTCAATACACTATCACCAGAATGAAATGTTCAAACACACCATACCCCTTCCTTAACACAGAATAAAGCAGGGGACCTAGTTGGTTATTAGTGTGAATCTCCAACTACCAACCAGAAGATAGTTGGTAATTCGAACTTTGCATGTATTCCTCTCAAAATAGAAAGTATTTTTCCGGAAGAAATGTAACTGATATATAACAAGATAGATGTGTTCTACAACATGGTAACACGCTCTTCTCCCTACGTCCACCAGGGGACTCAGTTGGTTATTCGCGTGAATCCCCAACTACCAACCAGAAGGTAGTTGGTAACTACCAGCTGTTATATAGTTTGGAATATTACGAATAACCAACTACCAACTATAGTAGGTAGTTGGTTATTCGAATATCCAACTACCAACTACCAACTACCTACCAAATTGACGCTCATAACAGTTTTGCAATAAATGTAGGTTAACTGTTTTTGCAGATTTACCTTTACGATTTGAATTTGATTTGATTCCACTCTCAAATTAAGCCTAGATTTTTTTCACAAGGTATGACCGCCTGTGCCAATGGAAAAGCGTTATCAGTGGTTTTGCCCGACTAACAGTTATCACTTCGACCTCTAGCTGACTGAGGGTTAGTGTAGCCCCGCTGCCGACCCGACTCTTTTTTTTTTCAGAGAAAGTTGACAGTGTTACGGTCCATAAGTATTTAATACTGACCCTTGCCATGAAGAAATATTTGCTCAACTGTACACCCTGTACATAATTGAGACACTGCTTGAAATAGCTTTATAGACCAGACACAACATGCTGCAGACGTGTTTGACGTGTTTATTCACATGACATAAATTGTTGAACAGCACTCGACGCACAGCTAACTATGATTTGAAGTATTCAGTTGTTTATCAAGATAATTACTGTTTTATTGAATGTGGAATAGCAAATGTCTTCTTGTGGTTTCTAGCTGTTTGACCACTTGTGATTTATTATCTATTATCTGAGTGTGGCAGTAGCAATTTTCAAGAGGCAATATTTTTGTAAATTTTGTGTTCAGGTTTCATATCACCTCCAAAACATCTGCAGCAAACTGAAACCAGGATTTTTTTACAGAACAGTTGAGACTGAAGAGATGATACAACATATTTAATCAATATTTAAATTTAATATAAATCATGAAGAACTTTTTGTGAAAACTATAAAACACAATGAAATAGGCATTGAGAAATTCAAAAGAAATTTAATATGCGCTGTACATAATGATTATGATTTATTTCTACATGTATTTTGCATAGCTATGTGAGGTGGAAATAAACAATATAGTAAATCACTTGAACATTTTTTTTAATTGTTACATACATGTATTTGCATTTAATACATGTAAACATATTAGAATGCAATTTTAGCTCGACTATTCGAAGAATAAGGAGGCTATTGCACTCGCCCCGGCGTCGGCGTCTGCGTTGGTTAAAGATTTTTTATAAAGTCAAATATCTTGAATATTATCAAAGGTATTGACTTGAAACTCAAAGTATATCTTTACCATCAACATCTACACCTGAGGAAACAATCCCCATAACTCTGTTTTGATTTTTGACAGATTTATGCCCCTTTTTAACTTAGAACTTTTGGTTAAAGTTTTTTATAAAGTCAAATATCTTGAATACTATCAAAGGAATTGACTTGAAACTCAAAATATATCTTTACCATCATCATCTACACCTAAGGAAACAATCTCCATAAGTCTGTTTGGATTTTTTTTACAGATTTATGTCCCTTTCCAACTTAGAATTTTAGTTAAAGTCTAATATCTTGAATACTATCGAACATATTGACTTGAAACTTAAAATGTATGTTTACTATCAACATCTTCACCACTGTTTTTGATTTTTGACATATTTATGCCCCTTTTTAACTTAGAATTTTTTCACAGTTTTTACCAGACTGAAATACTCGAAATGGCTTATTTTTGAAATGTCATAAAAGAATTATGCATTATGCAGCAGTTATGCTTTTTTAATTGTATGCATATCAATTTTGAAATGTTACAAAGTTATTCATGGTCATGTATTTCTTTTAAATTATCCGCCCCCCTCCAGTTGGCTTACAGAATCCAGGGTAAGGCTTTGAACGTAATGTACATTTACAGATTTACAGAGGTCTTTCAACAAGTTTCATATCTTTGACCTTAATTCTTATAGACAATTACACAATACACCAGTCCTGTTCTAAGACAAAAAAAAACATTTTACTGACAAGCTTTCGAATAATCGAGCGTGCTGTCATGAGACAGCTCTTGTTATTATAATGTATTTGTATTAATGCCAATTAAATCAACTGTATATCTGTCTTGACTTTATAACTTCATGAATAAACAGGAGTACATATTCAAAATGATATAAATATGCTGAATTATCTTTACTCAAAGCAAATTCATTTAATGTTTACTTAGACAATAAATACACAGTTTTCAGTAACATGAAGGAGCCTTGTGCTGGCATTAATAGATTTAAACACTATGTACATGTTTGATAAATGTTACAGTCCTGTATTAGTTTTAGTGTAAATAATTTTCTGAAGGTGAAAAACTTAGAATGCGTTTCCCTCTTAGTAATTAAATCATTTTCTATAATCTTTGTAATATTTTGACAAGCTTTAGAAGAGTCATGCCTTCTTTAACACAGACAGTTAATCCGTTCAGTATTGAAAGCCCGCTTTTATATAAATGAGGAGTGTTTGCTTAACATTGTCTTGTCTCACCTGAGAGTCATACTGTTCAGTATTTAATAAAGTCCGTAAAACGAATATAGTTAACTTCTTGATCCTTTAATATTTGAAACATATTCACTAATTTCATTTTCTTGCAGCATTTTGCCTGTAATATTTATAAAGAAATCATATAAGTAAATGAATACCCCAGGAAACAGAAATATACATTGTATGTGGCCAAATAAGAGTATTATAAATTATTTTACTTTTCTTGACTATGCACCCACTTTCAATGCTCCACTCAAATAAAATCTTTCTTTTTTATTTATTCACTATGATTATTGCTATGAAGTAACTGAGTAGATGCAGATTTATACAGAAATATCAAACATCAGTGATGCACTGCAGTAATTTATGTTCCAAGCTTATTACTTTAGATATACATGTAGTCCCAGATAGATAAATGATACGCAGGTTATGCTCTATTTTCCCCTAGCTTCAAAAGAGGATAAAAAATTTAATTACACAAACAAATGTTAAATAAAATGTTTACTTTCCAAATCAGTCTGATTTTTATTCCAAATTTTAAATATGAATTGACCAGTAAACATCACAAAAACAATTCTTAAGAATAAAGTTTCACTTTCATTACATTTGTAAAAGAGTAAAATGACCCAAATATAAACTGCATTCCTGTTAGGTCAGACCAGGGCTTATCAACAATAAAGTTACACACATGTGTTTTGAGGAAAAAGGAACTCACTGCATGCTGGCTGACCACATGTAATTACTACAGTCAATCAAACAGGCAATTGACCTTACGCCAGGTTCTTGATTGACAGATAAGAATCTCTTATCAGACCAATCATACAGCTAGCTGATACAACATGTGACGAACGTGGTTATTAGCCGCCATTTTGTCCGTCAAACATTCAAAATGCATCCGTTGACGGACATGCAATATTAGGTATTTTCAATGTAAGAAAAGACTATTTCTTTGAAATAAACAAAGTTTTATCGTGATGGTCACACCGTAAATCGTGTCTACGGGGTTAGTTTGTATGTTCTATGATTCTTCATACGTTTTAAAAATGATCTTATAAAACTTTTTTAAGAAATAAAGCAAGAAGACTGACGTTCCTTCAGAGGTTCTCAAAGAGTTATCCTGTCGAAATTAACTCAGACTTTAATAGTGTTGTCTTGTCATAACGTATTAACGCCCTGTTTCAACAGTATTTCGGTTATTTACAACTTGAGCAACCATCGTTTCAGGGAATGACATGTACTATGCCAACTTCTTCAAATAAGCTTAGGAGACATCAAGGTCTTTCAAATACTATTTGAAAGACCTTGGAGACATGGAAGGTAGTTAAACTCGAGCCCGTGATTCTAAATTAAGGATATGTTTAATGATAACAAGTAAGCCTGTAACCAATCAACCATGGAGGAGATCGCAGTTAAAAATGAAGTGCATGCCCTGTAAAATGTATCTTTAAGTTATTAAAACGCGTCATCATGTGTGTGTACATATATTTGAAAGGCTTTGACCGAAGCATCTGGTTGTTTGGGGACTTGCACATCATAAACTTTAAGTGCACAATGATAATATAAGTCATGCTCGGTCATATGTCTACGACCGGTAGCGAGAGTAAATAACTCCAATTAGTCAGTCAGTCAGTCAGATGCATCTGATACATTTGATTTAAACAGTAATTGTGACAAATAAATGATGCTATAGCTGGACATACAGTTGTTTATCATTTTAGAAAATAACAACAACACCAAAAAGAAACAATACCAATAATAAACTTTAAAAAAATTGATTTTCATGTGGAGGCTGTATCAAAATGATAAAAATTTATATGCTTTACTGTATATTATCGGTTTTGTTTTAGTTATAAAAAGTGTCACATTGTTTCAAACATAACATCCCTTATCCGGTTCGCAGAACTGCATACAAAAATTAAGTCTACCACGCAATACAGATCAGAAACCATGGTCACACAGCTACTTTTACTGTTGACACATGATTAATGCTTATCGAATCTAATCTTTAAGAGCATTTCAATTAACGCCTATTTGAAGATTATTTGATAATTAATGCACAGCGGACATAATAATGCTACCGTAAATATGTGATAACTGATGTTATGGTGCTAATTAAAATAATTTCAATTTCATGACAATACAAATGATTGCAACGCATCTGCAAATAACTAGCCTTAATCTGTTAACAGAATGCCGCACGAGTTTTGGATACTAGTAATCTTTTAAAAATAAATTCACTCAAAGTAAATTTTGTGTTTTTTTTTAATGAAAATATTTTTGAAATCAGCAAAAGGATGATAAGACAGTTAAATATTATCAAATATATGAATAAAACAAATGATTTCAGACTTAGTTCAATAGAATTCTGTGTGAGCGTTTCTTGTGTTTGTCGGACTTCGAAGGAGTAGTGCCCCTTGATTTCGGTGGGCGTGGCTATGCCTCTCCTGGCGTAAGGTCAATTAGAGTTCATCACCTGCAGTGATATAGCTGAAAATGCAATCGGCTGTATCCTTGGTTTTCAGGGGATTTTCTGGGCTTAAACGTGTAACTGTATTAGAAAATGAAAATTTCATGCAGCCCATGAGAGTAAGACTGAAACACATGGGGGCCCCCCTTTAGACCCCTCATAATTTCTATGTCTATTTCTGTTTTGTCTAGCATAGAGTTTCCCATAGACATGCAGTCAAAATTTATGTTCCCGTCGTCCAATATTACGTCATTTTACCACGTGCATGAATAATTGATTGCATTACATGCAACGGCTTTGCTTTTCCTCCTTTTTTCAAGAAGGGATAGTGCATCCCAAGGAAATTTACAACTGAAATTTCAGGGAATGTGCAAGTACAAAAACAAGCCGAAGAAGCATGGAGGGTGTGCGCAAAACGCGGCAAAAAGTTCCACTTTTATAAAGTTCATGCGTTCACGGTAAAACAAATAGTAAATTTCAAAGGAAAGAAATACTTGTACCGTATTCTCTGTGTTTCCGTCTTTAAATCCGGAATTACGCCCACCGCACTAAAAACAAACTTTGTGTGAAACCCCTAATCAGTTCCTGGAAGAGTGCTTATTAAACTTCCTCGTTGATAACCCGGCAGATCTTTATCTTCAAAGAAGCGCTCCATCAGTAAACAAGTTGCGTGTCGTATCCATGTTAACTTGCAGTTCAATGCAAAAAAACAACCAAAAAACGTGAAAATACTTGTAAAATGACCAGAAATCAGAACCTCGTCATATGTATATACTAAATAGGTCTCTGGTAGCATCTTTATTTTTTGAAAAAAAAACAAATATTAGGCTCTTCTTCGGTCATCTTTGCGTGCAGGTTGTCCTTGGTCATTTTATCCCTTATACCATACCGCAATTGTCGGGACCTTTTCATTTCAATATGTCCTTTCGTTCTCGAATTAATTTAAAAAACTCATGTAAATTTTAGCCAATTTTCATCAAACCGTTCACATTAGTGAAAGAAGGTGTCTTAACTGGGGGTTTGTGCCAACATTGGTTGGATTACATCAGGAAACTGTGATCCCTGTAGTTTTATATTGAAGTCTACATTAACATGATTAAGTGTTCAGCATGCATCTAGTTTCAGGTCTAGACATTTTAGAATACTGGATGAATTCAGTTAGTAACACTTTAGATAACAGGTGTTTAGATTGTGACATGATCCTGCTGTGGTCGTGACAACTGATCCCATCTGTGATGTAGCAAAATTCAAAGCCAGGCTGCATACAAATTTTTAATACTCTATAGTACATGTATAATTACAATACAGTAACTTCACAAAAAACTTAAATCGTACATGTGTATAGTAATATGTACACATAATGTTGTAAATCTGTATTGCATATACAATGATTTGTAGCAGAAAAGTCATGACTATAAACACGGACCTATATACACATATATAAGTCCGTGCTATACATATTAAAAATATATTTAAAAAACCCATAAATAATTAGAAAGAAACCCCAAAGGTATATATATTGTATATTCCTATAACTATATAAAGAGATGCTATCACCTTGCACTAACTACTAATGTATTTAGAATCTGATATTTTAAGGTCTCGTTTTCAGTTTGACTCTTAAATAAATAAATTCTTTGTAAAGACATGTAACTATACCAGTTTGCATTGAACTATACAAGGGTAAAATGCCTCTGATGCTCACCTTAACTAGGTACTATAACTGAGGCACAATTAAATTTACAGATATGATTATGACAGGACCATGTTCTATTCACCTTAAAACAATGCTGATATTCTCCTTTCTTTCCTATTCAAGTTGTTTATTCATGAAAAAAGATTTGCCTACAACTTTTTTCTTCTTTTGTATCATTGAAAAAAAATATTC
>JAFMSR010000005.1:30824335-30899335 GCA_022818135.1 Saxidomus purpurata | reverse complement strand
GGTATAACTGCGCATGCGCATCACGCAACATTTTATAAAGGCACTGGACGTGCACTTTAAATTGTTAGCGTTGCTGTTCTTGGTCGCAAACAAACATTGAATTCAATAAAAGAACATATCAAACCTCTTAAAGTAAGGTTTACAATTTTTGCACTGAAAATGTTATGAATTATAATTAACTTTAAAAAAGACTGAATACGCTATAGGAGGTTTTAGTGTGACGTCCCATCCGGGATTTTTCGTTACTAAAAATAGCCTGGCCTTCAACTGCCATATGCTGAATGTGTGTATCTATACAATATAGACATTATTTATCGCCAAAATAAACTAAATTCCAAAGTGTCCGGAAATGTATCCTGTACTTAGGTTAAAAACATACAATAACATATACCCCGTCGGGGCCTCATTTAGCATAATGGAAGTTGTCGCAAAGCAAAAACGTCTATATAGTCTTGTGGAGGATGGGATGAGGTATGTATGGTGAACATTTGGTCCAGTTTTGTTAAATAATAACCCGGCGGCTTTAGAAAATTTGTCATTTTCGTCCGGAAATATGACTCTAAGCAGTACATGTAGTTTTAAATCTTGAATTTATGTTCCGAATGTTAAAATATTTGTATATCTATTCAATTCAAAGGTAAAAGTAGAAATTATATTGAAATAAAAAAGAAATACTCAACGTTTTAAATACTTTCATATTAAAGGGGAGTAATAACACAATTTTATAAAAGTTAATAAAATGTAAATTTAAGATAGGGATCTAACTCTATGTAATGGGTCTTTTTGTTCATTAAATAAATCTCTAACAGAATATACAAAAAGTAAAAATTGTCATTAAATGTTGCTTAAATGTGATTGACCACCTTTAAGATAATGCATTATAAAGTATGGGTCAACACGAAACCCTTCAGTAGGACTTAACAAAAATTAATGCAACCCAAAAATCCCAAGTAGTATTTTATCTTTCTTCACCAACCTAATTCTTCTTTAAGCTCATGTAACACCTCTTCAAACAATACTTGGTCCTTTTTGCACCATTTAAGGTAAAGGTCATGGAAATTTGTCATTCTATCCGGGTATTCATATCACCAGTATGCATTTAGTTTGATTCATTTAAATAATTTCTTAATCAGTAAATGGCCATGCAAGTAATTTTGCAACAAACAAATGTCTGTGTTTTTTTTCTCAAAAAGAAGCAAGATATCAGGTTACATATATTAACATAACAGGTTACCGGTAAACACATGCTATTGCTACACATGCAATGCATCTTGACTAAAAAATACTGAATAATGACTAAACAGACGTATTTTGTAACCACTTGTCTGCACTCATGCAGCATGGGAAGCTATTAAATGGTACAATGGTTTTGTACATGAAACTGTGAACAAAGCTTGAAAGTAATGCAGCAAATACACGTACCTCTAAAGCTATATAGATTTTATTATTCAGGATGGGACTCATCGGATCCAACATGACTGATTCATTCATAAACCACTCAAAATTACCTGTTGGTGGTTTAGTGACTAAGGGGTCGTCTTCCTTTTTGCTTCAAGCCAAGGTTTAAATCAATAAAAGCACAATTCAAGTACCTAATATAATCACATCATTATTTACCCTATTAGAACAAAGAATTCTGCATTTTTAGGAAGTGCAGATCATGATCAGCCTGCAATGTTTGCTTTAAAATCACTAAAGGACTGGATATGTATATATTACCTGACTGTAGGCCCACTTTTTTATGGGAAATCAATACTGAGTATAAAGTGAAACACGCTCCATCTTATGATAAGTATACATGTATAACAAACACTTCATGATGCTGATGAAAATATGTATCACGGGGCAATGTATGACATCATAATAAACATCAGCAAATTTTACAAGTGGTTTCAAACAGCTATAAACATTATTTTTTGGTAAAAAAAGTAAAAAGTAACTTATACTGTATTGGCAAAGATGAAAAATGTAAAGTTTTGTTTTTAGTTTTATGGAAAGACTTCTTTAAAATACATGTGCAAGCCAGACTTCACCACTTCCTAAAACTTTTTGCACTTCATGGTTTAAACATATTTAAATACATGTATGGCTGAAACTTCCTTATTTGACCGAAAGTTGTAACAAGGCACTGAAATTAATTACATGCATGATACCAAAAAAGGTGTGTGTGGAAGAATTTAAGCCGGTTTCAATGAAGGAGGGGGAATTTATCTGTATGTACTGCAATGAATACATAGCTTACTTTCCAAACACATTCTTTTACTGAAAACAGCTTTCCTGTAGTACTATTGTAAATCCTAACTGGATATATTTTTTTGAAATAAAAAAATTCTTTCGTGACCGAACCTTTGAGCACCAGTATACAATGTAAATCAAGGCCAGAACCCAGACATATTGAAATGAGGAAGTGAAATTCAGGAAGTTTCGTTTTTAACCCCATATAAGAAGTATTATTTACATAACAATAAGACTTACGTTGTATAGTCCACATCATCGGCACTTTTTATTTTCATATTGTCTATTGTTGTCCGGTTCTGAAAAAGGAAGAGGAAGAAATGCAAAGAATTAAGTATAAGAAGTTTGGAGCTAAACTATCGTAAGTTTGAGCACAACTATTGTAACTCCTATTATATTGTACAGAGCTACAACAGTTTTTGCCAAGCCTTGTTGTTTAAATGATTCAAATAATGAAAGTAAAGTATGAAACACTAACAGGAAAAATAGGAAACCATCAGGATAAATAACACAATGGTGTAATCTGAGTATTCGATTAAAAATTTAAAGTAGTTTTTTGGCATTTTTTATTCATTCTGAGAAAACAGCATCCTTCATCTTAGTCAGAGAAAAAACATTTCACCAGTCATACTGAAAACAAAAGTCTTGATATAATTACTTTTTTTGGAGAAAAAAAACACTCCTGTTGCTTGTAATGACCTAAATCTCTCTTTTATTTTTTGCCCGATGTTTTTTCTGTCTGCCAAAAGTTGGGAAGATCATTTCATAAGGTGGATAAAGGTAATCTATTCCCTTGACCAAAGGATTTTAGTTAGTCTGGATATCACAATTTCAGTCTTGAAGTCTTTTTCCAAAGCTGTGACACAGTCGTCTAAATCAAAACTAATTTTCTACCTTTCTGTCCCCCATCTCATCAAACACGCACACCCCTTCTGGTGTTTAAATTGCATTTCAAGGGCTTAAATTCAAATTCACAATTAACCTGTTTGAAACTGCAGGTTTTTGAAAAGAATATAACTGAAGTTGAAACAGATGTTAGATAAGATATCAAGCTATAAATATACATGACTGTATTATATCAGTAATTACTTGGCAAAAAGACCATGATTCATATCAATGATTAGATTTTGCATTCTGATAATCAGTTGATCAATGGAATGCAACAATTAAACACAACATTCTATCCTGAAGTAAACATATGTCATTAACTGGTATGTTTGCTTTACCTAAAGTTGGTCAACTGCAATACATCATGACACAAGACTAAGACAGACAACTCTTGAATTGTATCTAGGCATTGGAAAATGGATAAGGTCTGAGGAGTAGTCTCCCTTACAACCAACAATACAAAAATTAACAAGAAATGCGGCAATGCCGCCAAACCAGATTTTCAACAGCGCCTGTAGAAATTCTAGAATTTAATAATACATTTATTAAAAAAAAACAAGTTACAAAGTAGACATGAAATAATATATCATATCTTTTTAAATTACCTCCAAAAGATGATATGACCTTTGACTGCCAAATCAAGTTAAAATCATGTAAACAGGATTTTCAATGTTAATGTCACTGTGACCTTGACCTTGGAGCCAGCCATGCGGAACATGCGTTCTGCACGTCATCTTGATGTGGTAAACATTTGTCTGAAGTTTCATCAAAATTCTTCAAAAGGGTTGAAGAGTTACAGAGCGGACAGGATTTTCAAGTTAATGTCACTGTGACCTTGACCTTGGAGCCAGCCATGCGGAACATGCGTTCTGCACGTCATCTTGATGTGGTAAACATTTGTCTGAAGTTTCATCAAAATTCTTCAAAGGGTTGAAGAGTTACAGAGCGGACACAATTTCGTTTGACGCCCGCCCATCCGCCCATCCGCCCATCCGCCCGCCATACCCCAATCTAATAACCAGGATTTTCAAAATTGAAAACCTGGTTAATAAATGCTCAGAGGAACTAAGCTCAGAGGAATTATCTCCCTTGAAAATGAGAATGAGATAAAAGCTTGATTATCAAATAAGCTTCAGTCTTATTGGTTACAATAACCAGATGTAATATTCAGTCAAATTTGGTCTAGTCTTTAAAACGATAAATTTAAGTACTGTAATTCTACAAAATGTTTCAATGCTAAATGGATATATGAAATGCCTTCGTAGCGAGAGTAAATATGACAGATCTGTTACTAAAACTTTCAACCAAAATAGTATAATTTCAAGCGTAAAGAACTAAATCAGTGGTCGAGTGGTCAAGGTCACTGAATAGTAGTACTTAACCTCTTACTTATGTAAGGGTCATGGGTTTGCAACCTGACTGTTAGTGCAAGAATGTTGATGGTTTCTTACACAGGACAGGGGTCTCATACTAGTCCTTCCAAGTAAATTCTTGTCTAATTCATAATCAAAATACTGTTGAAACCCCTATCAATTACAACCTGTAACAAGGTACTTGTGCATTACATTTTGGTATACAAGGCTGAAATGAAAATACTAGTAACACATAACTTACCAGCAACAAATTGAAATGCTGTAGAAAATGGTCATTTTACCCCCTAGCAAAGAAAAACCCTTGACGACCTACAACAAGGTACTTGTGTGTATTAAATTTGTATACAAGGCTGTTATCAAAATACTAGTAACATATAACTTACCAGCAGCAAATTGAAATACTGTTGAAAAAACTGAGTGAACATAAAGGAAGCCATAGCTCCAGCCATCACAGTGCTTAGATAAGAAAACCAAATGCCATGCTTAATCACAAACGATTCCTGAAAAAGGTGAAAAAGCAAATATAATAGAACATGTAAAGACTATATTTCTGTATTGTGGAATTAACCTGGATTTATCCATCCCTATTGCGTAACCAGTTTGCCTAAGAAATAGTTACCAAGCTTGGTGTGGATTATTGATTTGGAGCCAGTAGGAAAAAGTAACATGCTAGCTAGAATAGTTAATGCAGCTGTAAATGACGTCATAATGCATGGACTTTAATCAAACTTTGATAAACTATGGTAAGCTTATGAAAATAATAAGGTGATTAAACAGAAATACAAAGTTTTGTGTTCTAATTCTTAAATACAACCCAAGGAATTTTGTAATAAATACTGATTTTTTTTTGGGGTGGGGGGGGGGGGGGGGTTGTTATTTGTCATACAAAGCAGAGGTGCACAGAATGCATCTTATTTAAGTACACAGCATAAAGTTATGGAAATAAAATCTAATCATACATTTGAAAAATGTCCACGATTTATGCCTAGAATAAATTTTTAGACTGTATTAGAGGCCATTGCGGTAGGCAATTATCAGTACTCATCTGTATTATTCTATATTATAAATAAGAAACGTAGATGGAAGCAATAGCGAGAGCAGACTTTCTTATTCTATTCAGTTGTACAGTACAGATGAATACAAATAAAATATATAGGCAGCTTTGTTCGTCATCCAATAGAAACAATCCAAATTCTGAACATTAATAATGTGTAACATTTTCCCAAGTTTGGTGACGAGCCCTAGCCCTTCAATTTGGGGGAAATTGAAGAGATAATTAGCTGAAGGGGACACTAAAATCCTGGCGTAAAGTCACAATTTGGTGTGCACTGCATGATTTTAAATAAACTTTAGTTGTGGGAGACGGCCTATACTATAAGCCTCTGATAAAGAAGGTAAAAATGTCCTTGTATATAACAACTCCTAAAATGCCGGGGATTGTGCAAAAGTAAGCGTCCCAAATCACAACCCTGGTTTTTTTTGGGTTCGCATACATGGAATTCTTATTTTAAGTATGAAAATACTATATGGATACGAAAATAAAAGCATACAATCTTGCTGAGCTATCCGTGCTACTGGATATAAATTAGGAACAAATCCTAAAGTTATTATGGTCCCAAGGAGTTCTACTTATACAATGTATATGGATACAGCATACGCTAGCTGGATACAATAAGGAACACATTAAGCACTGTATACAGATTACTACATACAGCTGCAACATGAATTGATATACACATAATACAAGGTTTTTTTTGTCTTTCTATGGAATTTATTTCAAAGAAAAGAAGAAATACATTGCTTTCATAGGATGATGAGTAAAGCTGCAGGCTAATAAAATTAAAACAAGATAAAAGTCATTCTTACTTCATCACAGCTGTGACATTTTGGCCAGTACCAGAAATGTAACGTTAGAAAAATACATGTGTTGAAACTGAACAGGAATGCATAAAATAGCAGCAGTGAAAACAGATGGTGATTTGACTCTCCAACACAGTTGTTTATCCTGAAACGAAAAAAAAGCAAAATATGGTGTTACCTCGGATTATTTTACCTCTGACACTAGGCATTGTTGAATGAGTTTAACCCCCATTCCAACTGTATTTTGGTCAATTTTACAAGCAGACAGTTTACTTAACTATCGTTCCCGGGGAGAACTAGAACTAAACTCCTATCCTTCGTAAGAAACTGCCAACTTTGTCACATGGTCGGTAGCTGGGCTCGAACCAATGACCCTCAATCTATGACAGGTTACAGTGATTTCAAGACAGCGACTCTAAACTCAGCGGACTACACTTGGCATGGTTTTTCATTACTTTATACCTAACACTTGGCTTTATCAACAATACTTGGACCCATTTCCTTTATTCATTCTTCATAAATTCTAACTGATGTACAAGTAGTTAGAGTATCAGAGTTTTTGTCAAGTACTGGTAAGAAATTTAAACAGTATGTGTAGCCTCAAAATTTAAAGATGGACAAGTTCATTTTATCATCTTTACTATGTTTAGTTTACCCTTACCATGCTAAATTTTCAAAATGGACTTGTCCGCCTTTCAATGACAATACCATTTATTTTCTAAAGGATTGCTCAGTGAAAATATATTGACTAAATAGCACACAGCAGTGACAGCACAAATCAGGATTAAACTGCATGGATGAGTTGGCTGATCATGATCTACACTGCTCGCAGATTTGCAAACAGTAGAGTAAAGGTTAATGATTTGATGTCAAAGGCAGAGCTTACAATAGGAATACAGTAGTGAATGAAGGTTTTATTAAAGCATGCACAATGCCTGCTACTATGTGCTGATATAGACTGTTGATTATGATCAACAGGAAAGCGCAGGCCTCCTGGTCACAAGCTTTTTCTAGTTTTGATACAAAATACTGTATCACTGATTTGCATAAATATGGATATGTTACCATGGGCAATGGTGGTCCATTCTGACAACACACTGTCGACAGCGCCGGCAATGATGAGCTTTATGCGGACGCCATCTTCCACATGATGGACAAGGTTCCCATTTATATTGTTCTGAAAGCAAACATCAGAAGTAAAAAAGCTTATTTTCAAAACACTGCGCCTAAAAAATGGCAGAGGAGAGAATGCATAGGTATTTTTTCACAAACATGAATGCATAGTCCTTTTATGTATACATATATGTCGAAAGGAGGCCAGTGATTTATTGGTCACAGGTGTGTACAATGTAATATGAAACTGATATAAATTGATAAATAAGGTTGGATGTTTGTGCGCAAGTATTAAACAGGCATTTATAAATATTCTATCTATAGATTAATTAAAAATATATGCATCAGAACAGCAAATGTTATCAGAACATTATACATTATCATGAATTCTAATGTCTTCAGCAGTTAGTTATACTTACGGGCAAATTTTTCATTTACAACAGGCACTCTACCAGGGTTTGTTGTTGAAGCTTGAAACAGTGCAACTAGACACAATACTGCAACTACAAAATGATCTGGAAAGGAATTAAACAACATGTTTCATAAATCAAAGTACATGAAAGTCAAAAGCTGGAATATAACTGCATTTGTAAATCACTGGGCAGATATTTCTGCCAAGCACTACGGACTGATGTTGTCTGATGACAGTCGACACAGGTATGAATACATCTGTATATACTATGACAGTATTAAGCAGTAAAATTCTGATTAAAGTCTCGGGAGCATTTTAAATACTCATATATAATAAAACAAGAGCTGTCTCATGACAGCACGCTCGACTATTCGAAAGCTCGTCAGTAAAATGGGTTTTTTTGTCTCAAACGGGACTGGTGTATTGTGTAATTGTCTATAAGAATTAAGGTCAAAGATATGAAACTTGTTGAAAGACCACTGTAAATGTACATTACGTTCAAAGCCTTACCCTGGATTCTGTAGGAGGGGGGATGGGGGGGATAATTTCATGGAAATACAGGACCTTGTATATTTGATCATGAATAACTTTGTAACATTTCAAAATTGATATGCATAAAATTAAAAAAGCATAACTGCTGCATGCTGCATAATTATTTTATGACATTTCAAAAATAAGCCATTTCGAGTATTTCAGTCTGGTAAAAACTGTGAAAAAATTCTAAGTTAAAACGGGGCATAAATATGTCAAAAATCAAAAACAGTGGTGAAGATGTTGATAGTAAACATACATTTTAAGTTTCAAGTCAATATGTTCGATAGTATTCAAGATATTAGACTTTATAAAAATCTTTAACTAAAATTCTAAGTTGAAAAGGGACATAAAATTGTAAAAAAAATCAGAGTTTGGGGATTGTTTTCTTAGGTGTAGATGATGATGGTAAAGATATATTTTGAGTTTCAAGTCAATACCTTTGATAGTATTCAAGATATTTGACTTTATAAAAAGCTTTAACCAAAAATTCTAAGTTAAAAAGGGACATAAATCTGTCAAAAATCAGAACAGAGTTAAGGGGATTGTTCCCTCAGGTGTAGATGTTGATGGTAAAGATATATTTTGAGTTTCAAGTTAATACCTTTGATAATATTCAAGATATTTGACTTTATAAAAAAACTTTAACCAAAAATTCTAAGTTAAAAAGGGGCATAAATCTGTCAAAAATCAAAACAGAGTTATGGGGATTGTTTCCTCAGGTGTAGATGTTGATGGTAAAGATATATTTTGAGTTTCAAGTCAATACCTTTGATAATATTCAAGATATTTGACTTCATAAAAAACTTTAACCAACGCAGACGCCGACGACGACGCGAGTGCAATAGCCTCCTTATTCTTCGAATAGTCGAGCTAAAAATGAATTCATGAGTTGAATTATGATAGAACTGTGTTCTATTTATTCTAAAACAATGTTGGCATTATACCGTTCTTTCATACATCTATCACTTCCTCACTAAAAGCATTGTCAGAAAGTGTTTCCTATTTTTTTGCAATATCAGTGGATTGTGCACTTTATGTTTAGCATGTACTTTTGATTTAAAAAGCAATGGTTATGAATGTTTTTCTTACAAACAACAAATGATACTCCTTGGTTGGAAACTTTGCAGGTTCACTGATACTTAGTAAACAACAACTTTCTCATGCTTTTTCTGATAATACATGTACTCACCTCAAGAGTTTAACAATTACAAAATAATTCAAGCAAGGACAGCTTTAACCAATATAATTCAAAACTGATACGATAGCATTTTGTAAACAAAATATCAAAGTCATATTATTTTTACTTCTGTTTTAAGAATTTGCCATCATTAAATTTTTACAACTTACTGGTTCTCCCTTTCTGCTATCAGATTAGTTGAAAAGACAGAAAAACAAAAAACAGTCATTTATAAATAATAAACTTACAGTAGACTGCCCAATCTGCAATGTACCCATCCCTCCAGTGAGGTTCTATAATGATATAGTATGAAGACCAGATGCCATACACCCAGTAAGCAACAATCGCAGACAGCAACAATATACCATCTTTGTCACGAACAAATTGGAATTCACCAAGCACAGGGATTTTCCAGGAATTTGGGTTGAGCTCAGAATCTGATCGCGCTTGATTAAGTCCGAGAGATTGTTTTAGTGAAAGCAATACAGGATCATTGGGATCTTGAACTGGGAATGGCATTATTCACCAAAGTGTAGGAACATGCCACCTGCACACCTCCTGCTCCTGAAAGTGTTAATAATTAAATCACAATCAGCGTTCCTCTTGCCATTTAGCAAAAGTTAGGCAAGGCTGTTGAAAGGCAGCATACATGCCACAAAGGGTTGAACTAATGCCTGGAAATCGCCTGGTATTTGGACGCAATACCGGGAGAAAAATCATGCATTTCTAAGGATGTATTTGACAATTTATTGCGTAAAACGCTAATTTTAACGCCTTCAAATTTTATCAGCTGTTGAACTGTGTATTGTAGAATGCGATGATTAGCGATCCTCAAAGTTTAAAGACAACTGAACCGTGGAATCGTGACATCATCGGATTTTTAGCATACTTTTCAAAAACGATGTGTAAAAAGATACGCGGATTAAAGCATTTCCGTGAAACACTACTACAGGAATAGTAAACTTATATTTGAAATTAGCGTTTACTTGGGTAAATAAGCAATGAATTGTCAAATACATCCTTAGAAATGCAGATTTCCTGTTAATTATTATTCTTATTATTAATCCTTTGTGGCATGTATGGCGAGTAGAGATACTGTGTTATTTTTGTATGGGCAATGTATCTCTCACTCTGTGAGATTCTGACCCAAAACAAAAATATCTTAGAATTTGCTCAATATGTCACTTAATTATTTTGCCTATTTGTTGAGTTAATTCTCGGTTTCGTAATGAAATCATGCTGGCCAGTTAAGCAATCGGATAAGAAAGTGTTCACTTCTTCATTCGGTAAAAGGTGAAAACTTAGTCTTTATCGTAGAACTCATGCAAGTTTAAATTGCTTTCAAACGGAACCAAATACTTTTAACAACCAAGGTCTTTCAAATAGTATGGTCCGGAAACGAACGTAATACGATAAATAACCTGCCTCGGATCACGTGACAAACATCCGGGTACCCGCACTTTTGGAAAAAGAAAGAAATTATTGATACTTTATATCTACGTATATCTCGATAATTTACCAATCAATTTGACCAACAAAGTGCTCCTTAATACAATATATGCATTCCCTTATCATTAAATAATATTATATTTTACTGATGTTTCGTTTTACATGGATTTACGCATTGGAAAGTTGACCTCATACGAACGGGTTTTTTCACAAATGACCAAAAGCCGAAAACCGACCTAATTTTAGCGCTTCTTTCCTACTTGCATGGTGTTCATGGGATTGTTGTAACATCTTTTTCTCATAGATTTAAGTCTAATGTACGCCTGTTCTGTCTTAGATTTTCGTATTTCACCCGTATTTTAATTTTCTGGGACGGTTAGATCCGTTCAAAATCTAAAAATGGCGTCAATGGTGATTTTTTTCCCGATACGGTGATATTTTGTGCACAGGTTTTCACTATATATTTAGGGTCAAATGATGGAAAATTGCTAATTTAAATGTAAATTAAGAGTTATTTTTGAACGGATATGAATTAGATTTTCGTTTTTTTTTTTTATAACATAATAACGTACAGTTTTGTAAGACCAGTATCGCGAGTCAAATTACTATCCATCGCTAAAACGCCAGCAAGACGGAATAGCATGGACCGTGTTTAACTCGCGTTAAAGATAATAGTTAATTATATATAGAGGTTTTAATTTCATAGTTTTACAGAAAATTTCATCAGCTTTCCAATTATACCATTTTTTTATTAAATGTGGTATTTAAATGACACAATGACGGGCAGTTTTGCATACAACTATCGGACAAATACCAGTTTACTCGCTCGGCGTGATAAATGCACGGCGTGATAAACGCTTCCAGGTAAAAATCGATAACCGAGACAAGATTATCAGTACGATAAGACATTTATAGAGGGCGTTTCCGGACCATACTATTTGAAAGACCTTGTAACAACATAGAATTATTATAAATTAAATTCTATGATTTATAAGCTAACGCAGTAGTCTTCTTTCATTTTTCTTTGTGAATTTTGAACATTTTATAATAAAAGATTCAAAGAGACCATCGATGAATGCGGAGGATTCACCTTTCCCGAATATAAATAAGTTAATCAGTACCCGGATGCGTGAAGCTGAAATATACCCGTTACAACAGGATAAAGTAGATCAGTGTCGCGAAATCTTATGATAAACATTGCAGTGTAGAAAAAATTACGTTTTTACACATGCAACTTTATTTTGTGCTAATATTATCTTCTTCCTGAATGAATGTCAAGTTTTAAATTATTCTTTATATCTTTAAAAGTGAAAAATGTTGTACAAACTTTATTTCAACATACCGGAAGTAAACAAAAAACGGTGTCAGAGTGTTTTTTACCTCCACCTGTTGAATCAAATTTTACTTTTGCAAAAGGAAAACTTGTACTGTACGTATTCTTTTGTATAAATATAAGTATGCGTTTCATAAGAACTTACGTAAATAGATTTGGTGCTATTCAAAGTTGGTTATTTGCTAATGCAAATGTTGGCAACCAGTTTTGTTTACAAATCAAAAGGGAGACAACCAGTAAAGTACCAAATCTATAGGTCGTGCACAATGAATTGTCCTAAGAATTGAAACCAAATATAGTGTTGCCCATAATATGAAAACAGGAAATGCCTATATCAGGCGAAAGCATTACTAAATAACTCAGGTGTATGGGAGATAACTTCAAATTTGGGTGCGATACCTCTCTTAGTATGCAACACATAATGTCTAAATGTAAGTGTGCGCTTTTTTCTTTCTACATATAATATATCCCAGAGACATTGGTTTCCACGCACATAAGAAACAGCGGGTCGCTTTTTCAATAAAAAATGAAAATATATTAAAAATCACCTTTCAAGAGTTTAATTTGTTTCAAAGTTACAATAATGCAACAATGCTCCTGATTATTAATTTGCCATTTCCAGGAAAAACAGCCATGTTTATTTAATCCCCAGCAAAAGAAAACATGTGTTTGACGTCATAGATTTTCACGCACTTTGAATTGGTCATGTTTATTATGCACTATTGTGAAGTTTGTACACATAAATATTAAATTTTGACGTACAAATTGGTGCACCATTCAGTTGAAATGATTGTTTCTGTCAAATAAACAGTAAATATACTTAAATACGAAGTCAACCGTACAGTTTAGACTATTTAAAAGCACTTTTTCTTCAATTCAGCTTAAATACTTAAAAATCGTCATAGGGAATTAAATATTAAAAAGTTCTTAAAAAACCAGCTTTAATACAAAAGAGAATAGATCAGTCCAGAATTACACTGAATTAAACACTCTTTTACAATGAGGACATAAAAATGTATCTTCCTTACTAACCTCCATAGTCTCTGCGCAGTAAATCAGTTGAAAATAAGGAGTACAAATTGCCTAACAGTGAAATATTATGCATTTTAGGGCACGTTATTGTCATGTGACTTCATTTTGACAGAACGCGGGAGGAGCTTGTATCAGCAAAATTTCAAAACAAGTTTTTCTGAGTTTTGTGTTCGCATTCGAAACTGTTGGACAAAAAGGAATAGTAAAAGACCAAATTTTAACATAAGTAAAGTATTTAAATACATTTTACATCTTTAAAACACAATTTTCACATAAATTACCTAAGCGCATTTGCACTGAATACATTTTGTTGAAGTTATCCAAAAGGTAATGATATCATCAAAAGTTGCGTACTCGCGCTAACAGGATTTTTATAAATTGCGTGAAATCGTATGTGCGTGAAATCGTATGTCTGGACGATATTATATGTTTCAAATATGTAAAAACTCCCCTTATAGTTCTAAAATTGTTACACACATGTTATTATTGGTATCCATTTTATTCCTTGGTAGCTCTTGTACCGAGATCCTATTGTTGCTATTTACGGATTTAAGACAATCCAAGCGCGTGATATGACATGGTAGATCTATGTCATTTTATTTGATCGATTATTTTTAAGATTATTTTTAAGGAATGATTTTCATTGCTTGTTACTAAAGATCTATTCAGAAGGGACATAATATATATTATAAAATAGATAACCGTAACATAAATGTTTTAAAATAATAAAAAAACAGTCAGCGGAAGTTGTATAAACGGTGAAGCTTTATAAGAACATTATCGTATTGTCACGGAGTAGTCACTTTCCAATTTTGCATGGGTATATGTCAAATCAGTTATTTTATTGCTTTCAGTATTCAATTAAATACTCATACGTACGTTTACCTATGGTCAGGCTTCGCCCGTATCAAATAAAGTTTCTTTTGGTCCATTTGGCATGGAGGTTGACAAATCATGGATTACAGAAATCTATAAATAAACTTTTATTATTTACAATGTTACAAATCACAGATCATTTTCATCAAATCATGGAAATCTTTAAATATATTTAACAAAACACGGATTATTTATGGGAAAATGTTACAAATCATGAATGAGTACGGAAGTATTATACAAATTACAAATTTTATCAAATCACGGAAATCTATAAATAAACTAACGGGAAAATGTTAAAAATCACAGATTGTATACGGAACGTCATTTTGGTGTATCAACAATGCCGATATGACGTTCAAGAGTTTATTGACGATGTTGTCAAGCAAAAGTCTTAACAACATCCAAATTGCGGAATACACTTGGAAAGGGCGATGAACTAAAGGACCGCAATATGGAAATTAATCACCCGGACAAGGAGGAGCCTAATTATCTACTGATCGACACTCTCTTGAATGTCCGTCTGCAGATTTTACCAAAAGACGAGCAGCTCCTCAGTTATGATACTACATTTTCAATGTTTTTTTTTTAAAGACATAATTTTTTATGAAAGCAGTTGTGCATGCATTATTTTTAATTCACAAACAAAAATTTCAAAGCCATCATCAGTTTTTATTTCAAGCCTTGAGAAACGCATGCAAAGACAATTTGAAAAATGTACCCTTGGCTACCGACATGGAAATTGGCATTGTAAATGCAGCAGAAGCTGAAACCACACTAAAAGGTGTTGGTTGCTGGCGTAAGACCCAGGTCTCTGCCCTTACCACGGGTGGTGACATAAAATTGTCTTATTGTCTTTCCTAATTTCCTGCCTATTGTACCTAACTAGTTGTATAATTTTGAATAATAAGTTCTAATTTTTAGCTCGACTTTTCTATGAAAAGGGGAGCTATCCTACTCGCCCCGGCGTCGGCGTTGGCGTCACACCTTGGTTAAGTTTTTCGTACCACCCCACTTTATTTCAGAAGTATTAAAGGTATGGCTTTGAAACTTACCATACTTGTTTACCATCATAACCTCCATCTACAGACAAGAGTACATAACTCTGTCAAGGTTTTTGACAGAATTATGGCCCTTTTTTACTAAAAAGTGTATTGAGCTTGGTTAAGTTTTTTACCACCTCACTTTATTTCAAAACCATTGGAGGTATTGCTTTGAAACTAACCATACTTGTTTACCATCACGACCTTCATCAACAGACAAGAGGACATAACTTTGTCAAGGTTTTTGACAAATTATGCCCCTTTTTGACTTAGAAAATACATTGAATATGGGTAAAACCACTTATGCCTTAACCCTTTGAGATATTGCTTTGAAACTTTTAATGCTATTTCACATCATTACCCCCATCTGTACGCAAGAGAAGGTAACTCTGTCAGGGATTTGTTTTAAAAATTAAGGCCTTTTATCGACTTAGAATCTTGGTTAAGTTTTTCGTACCAGTCCACTTTTTGACTGAATTGTTTGAGATATTAATTTGAAAGTTGGAATACTTGTTTACCATCATGATCCCAAAACATGGGCAGGAGAAGGTAATTCTGTCAAGGATTTTATTTGAATTATGGCCCTTTTTGACTTAGAAACTCAGTTAAAATTTTCATTCTTGTCCACTTGTTGACTTATATACCATTTGAGATATTACTTTGGAAGTTGGAGTTCTTATGTACCATCATGAGACCTATCTGTAAGCAAGAGAAGATAACTCTGTGAAAATGTTTCTTGATTTGTACTTAGAAATTCCTAGTTAAAGTCTTGTGTGCCCTTAACTGTCAAAGTTTTGTTTTATAGGCAAGCACTAAAAAAGTCGAGCGCGCTGTCCTACTGACAGCTCTTGTTACGCGTTGTATTATTCTTAACCAAACTTAACTTATTACCTAACTCTTAATTTCTTTCTTCAAACTTCTAATTCCTTGCTATTTTGTAGCAACAATCATGTGTTGCTGACTGAGTTACAACAGTTTAAAGTCAGTCAATTGACAAATTTAAGCCATGTCAGTAGTTTCCTTTAGCAAGACACAAATAATTCCACATTGCCTCTCTCTCTTCGAGGTTGATTCCATCTGGAACGAGTCTCAAGAGCAATTAATTTAAGTTGTAAGAACTTGTTTCGCAATCGAGAGTAAATAAATTAGTATATATAAAAGTCAATTGACAAAATTGTCTTGTAGTAGGAAGAAACTGAATGTAAGTACTTTTATGTCACATGCATATGTGCAAACTATATGGAGGGTCACAAACTGTGACATGCTTGCTAGTAATTCATAATAAAATGTAGATACAAATTTATTTTGCCCTCTTTAATTTTACTCCTATTCTTTATATTACTATAAATGTTAAAATTGCTGTCTAATTATTTCAGAACAAGGTTTTACAGTGCGGTGACAAGTTGCGGTGACAAGTTACATTCTTTTTGTGAGCTGAGAAGGAAAATATAACCTGAACCATGGGCTCAGGATCGTCAAAAAAGGTAAGTATTTTTTGCATTCAGTAAGGCATATCTAATTTATTGTGAAGACATCTTTTTTCCAGACATTAGAGGATGCCTATATGAAATTTAGAGGCGTAAACAGGGTGTTAAGGACGAGTATTACGCCTGTAAAGCACATGGAATCCAGTTTTGACGAGTATATCTGTGATTGAGGCGGAAGAGAGTTGTTGATTCTGTCTTGTTTCAGGGGCAAATGTATAAAATGATGTCTGTCAGTAGACGGAACTTAAACCAAAAGGCATCATTTTGGATATTTTTGGAAATTTTTAAAAGACGTAACTTTCCAACTCAGACTAACATTTACTTGGCACACTATGTTACAAATAATAAGTCATTGTACAGTGTATCATCAGGTTCAGTAACATTTTGTTTTAATGACTCTTGAAAGCAAACTCAGAGATACACTTACATACAAACCTGTGAAAAAAGACCATATACATCGTTTTTTTTTCGCATGTGTCTAATTTTCGCTATATTTGCATGCAGAGAAAATCGCGAACTTTAGAATCAGCGAAAATTTAGTACATCGTTTCGTGAGATTTTAAGTTCCGCATTGCCGATATTCCTACCATCAGTTTGCATACTGATGTAAACATAAAAATTAATACACTGTTATGTTTGATATCATAATCAATATCAAAAGTTGCAATAATTACATGTATATGTGGGTATGATACTTGACTTAATCCCTATTTGTTTACACGTTATAACACGATTAGCACATTATCTAACATGAACTGTATAATTATCATATTACATAAGGTGTCAGTTATTTAACCTTACTTAACTGAAAGCAATATCAGGACAGGTGTTAAATACTAACCTCTAAAGATAATTGAGCATAATACAGTTGAAACCTGTAAAAACTGTCTCCGCGAAACTGCTAATTAAAAGTTATTATTGATGCGCCATAAATACCATTCATTAAATGAACATAAATGATGTTTTACCATTTATTGTTTATTTAAGCAACCAAATAAAACAACCGAAGCAGTTTGGGATACCGGTTTACCTTTTTTTTATAAAACGATGTCATGGTAGATTTCGCCATTAGTTAAAAAACGTGAAAATCAAAATCAACTTTTATAAAATTGCGAAAATTAGATTCGCTAAAATTAAAACAGGACCAAAATTGCGAAATTTGATGTACGCGAAAAAAAATGATAACGGTATCTCCGGTTGTATAGAAAACATGTCAAAATTTTAGTTTGTTTGTCTTTTGTGAGTTATATAAATTCTTATGTATTACATGAATATTTATAATAGGCGATGTTAAAACCAAATAAAACACTAAATATAATATTGCTAAGTAGTTGCGAGAAAGTTGAAAATGTATTCAGAAATTTGGAACTAAAAAGAGAATAACTTGTGCTAAGTAAGGTAACTTGTTTCATCCAATGACCTGCTTTAAGCGACAATTACACATGTTCCTGTCCGATACAGGTTAAGACAAGTTATATTGGGCATACATTATACAATTCTTAACAAATTCTAGAGCACCCCAACTATTCTGAAGGGTTATCGTTCGGAGCCAGAACCGAAGGAAGTTCCTGTCCGAGAAAAAGATCCGGTAACAGAGACTGCAGCTCTTGAAATGGAAGAAACGTCAGATGAAGACATGGTATTGGTGAACAAAGGTAAAGATGAGGTGCAGACTCAGAACATACCTGAAAAAGATGATAAAGGTATTGAATAGCATCACTGTTCCTTTCTTTTTATAAGCTTATCAGAGCTTGAGGTCCCCAAGACGAGCTATTGTGTTTCCCTGACACAGAATACTCTTAACAGCAAGATTTTTGTTAGCTACATGTACCTGAAGTATGCAGGTGAACATCATGGCTCTCTTGTTTCCATGACTGACATGTTTTTGCTGAACTTATTAAACGGGGAGTTTTATATTGTAAGTGATTACAGTTGTGACATGGGTGTATGGGGAGTGCATCTGTGATTCAAGAATGCATTTGTGTACACATGAAATTTATTTTTACCATCACAGATGCTTCATCATTATAAAATTATTGATCCCACTATCTAACTCAAAATACATGGGTTTTTTTTCTTCTTTTATTTCTGATATTCATGTACACAAAAACATATAATATCAAAATATCAAAATATGTAGATGTATACATTAAATTTTTGTGTGCATTGAAGTACATGAAACATTTTTTTTATAAAGTAAAGTAATGTTTTTGTCAAAAAAGCCACATGCCCGGTAATTATACTAATCTGGTGCAAAAAAGCAAAGACGTTTTAAGAGTGAATGAGAAGTGATCAGAATGTTTCCATATCTTTTAATTTATGGAATGAGATAGAAAAAAAAATTCTGAAGAGGATGTATATAACTCTTTAAATTTTTTCTTAACTTTTTTCAAACTACAGTCATGTTGACTGTGGTATCTATCTTACTTTAATCTCACCAGCTGTTTGGAAGTAACTCACTACTTTAGCATTTCAACGTTTGAACTTCTAAATTACTTGTCAGTGATTTTAAAGACAGTTTTCTTGTTTCAGATTTTGTCACAACAGTAGATGCTTATGCGAAGGCAAGCTGGCCAATCTATTGCCTTGCAAAGTTCAATTTCAATATCAACGCTAATCATGGAGGCTGTGCAAGCCTCCTTTTGATCTCATCATCTTATGGGGGGAAAGGTGATGAAACCAATGTGGAGGCATTTTTGGTGTCTAGTGGCTTCGACTGTAACCATAAGAAGTTTAAATCTGCTTTTCGTGCACATGAAGGTCACTTCGGTGCAGAAAATGATTTAATTGAAGATGAAAAAGGAACCCTTGTTGTTGAATGTCAATTTGGAACAAACCACCTCCGTCTGCTGACAAATGACTGTCACTATGGCAACCTCAGGAATGGAGTATTTATAGAAGGTACAAGTGATGGAAGTCCAACAGTTCTCCCGCTAAACGTGAATGGGGAATGGAATGCAGATGCAGGACACGGAAGTGGACTTACCATGGTTCTCTGCAGTGGTGTGGAAGGCAACGCATCACAGACGGCTGTCTATATGATAAAATCAGGATTTAAAGACAATAAGTTCATGTCAAAACTGTTTGCAGGAGAAGATAAATTCCAGTTCAGTCTAGAGGATAAAAATCTTGCAGTTTCTGGCCCAAAAGGCAGTAGATACAGTCTGTTTCACAACAGAAATAATCTCACTGAAACATCAGAACTTTGCCATGCTTTTGTTTCACAAATACAAGCTGTAGATGGTAAAGTACCAACTGTTCTTCTGAAAAAAGTTCAAGGTCATGCTGGCATGATTATTCTTTGTTCAAACAGTAATGGGATGGAAGATTCTACGGTCTCTAGCATGTACTATGTTGCACTGGCAGATGGAAAGGTGACAAATTCAGAAGAAGTAGTTGGTGTCCATGGTAAAAGTTACAAGCAGTCAGACTTATGGACTTTTGAGGTCAAACAAGGTCAGCTGGAGGTCAAAGGTCCAGATGGCCCGTGTAAATATGGACTTATGTCTAATGTCCCTGCTACCAAGCAGGAACTTTGCTCCTCAATTAAACAGAATACCTGCATAGCAACAGGGGAGGATACAAAGACAAATGGCAAGGTGAAGGTCACGCAGAGCGGGGTCACTGGAGAGGTCAACAAACTTTCAGATGTACACATTATGTGGAATCACAAAGTGGTTGAGGAGATTCCAGGAAAACAACTGAAGAAGGAAAATGGTGTTTACAAGTTCACACACACATGGTCAGAAAATGAAACTGTAACTGGACTCCACATGGTTAGAGTGTTTGCTTTGAGGAAACATGTAAAATGTATGTACATATATGACCCGACCTTGTTATCTCATTACAGAAAGAATGTGATTGTTTTATAGAATGCATTAGCATGAAGATAAAGTAAAAATGTAGTAAAGAAAAGTTATGGTTAGCATGTTGTCTCCATAAAATAATTTACATCTGGCAGGCCTTGTGAGATAGCTGCAAAACAATTTGCCATTGATATCTGTTAAAATTGTAAAATTTGCAGCATTTTAGGAATGAAGAGATTTTATATCTTATTTTTTGTTTTGTTATGCAAACAGTTATAAGGTACTTTAGAAAAGATAAGCAGAAACATATGTTTATCTCTTACCATACAAGTAAAAAATAAATCAAATACCGCAGTTATGTCGTCAAAGAATCCCAACACAGTTGAAGCACACTGGTAGGGCGTTCACCTCAGGATTGGACAGTCCAGGGTTCGATTCCCACCAGTGCCACGGCAGGTGTGTCCTTATGCAAGACACAGAAATCTTTCATTGCCTCTCTTTGAAATTGATTTCATCTGGAATGAGTCTGGAGAGCAATTAATCTAAGTTGTAAGAACTTGTGTCACAATCAGAAATAAATAAATTAATATAAAATGAAGTATCACAACAGAAGTTTTGTATCAGTTTCACTGAAAATTAAAAGAAAATGAATTTATTTTTTTTTTCAGCTGGGGAGGATGTGTACATAGAACTAGATGGATCCCCACATCAGCTGACATTCCAAAAACCAGGAGTTGTTTATGCATTGAATTGTGGAGGCCAGGCATACCAGGCTATGAATGATGTAGTGTACAGTAGTGAATTCTCACAATATGCCAACTATGACTACAGTTATAAAAGTGGTACATACTTATTTTTCATAACAGCTTATCCCTTACTCTACAAAATTTAGATTTGTCTATTTTTTCTATTAGGACAATACCATTATTTGTTCATAGGGGTGCTTACTGAATATTTAAAAACTTAACTGCAAACAGTGTAGATCATGATCAGACTGCATGGATGTGTGAGCTGATCATGATGTACTCCACTCGCAAAGGTGGCTTTTCTTGCCAGTACACTTGTGGCAAAGTTGAAATCATTCGCTACCATTGGGATCAGATTTAACCATTTTTCTTTATGACTGTCCATATATCCATATATTTGTTACTTTTGAGAAGAACTTAAATCAGGTTATTGCTTTTACATTTTATACTTGAGTAAGTATATCATTTTGGAGAATTTTATTTTCACTGGAAACTGTGAACAAGCAGTTTTAATAATAAATACATCTACATCTGTAGTAAGATCAGCAGGCTTTCTCTAACAAACCTTGGCTTAATACATTCCCACAATATCTATACCGTCAGATCAGCTTTCCAGTTTTCCATAGGTTGTCTATGTTTTACAGGTTTGATTCTTAAATAGGAACACAGTAGGCAATACATTTCACTTGGGGATATTGCCTTCAGCTTTGTTAGATGTATTTTTAAAGTAAATGTAAAAATTACTTCTCAGTGCCAATTTATAGTTCATAATAATTATGTGTCTTAGGGTACATTTGTGAGACACTAGATATCCAATTGCAAGTAAGGAATCTTTAAAGTCCCATGAGCACTTTAAATACTCATATACAAGTAGACTAATGATAGAACTGTGTTCTATTTATTCTAAAACAACATTGACATAGACCTTTCTTTCATGCATTTGTCCCATCCTCACTAAAAGCGTTTTTCAGAAAGTGTTTCCTATTTTTTTTACAGTCTCAATGAAAAAAACAGGTACTTTTGATTTAAAAAGTAATGGTTATGAATGCTTTTCTTACAAACAATGGTCAGCTTTGCTGGTAAGATATCTTTCTTGGTAATATAAGAACTGCAAGTAATTTTACCACTTTCATTCCAAGATAAGTTTCAGAAAGATATTTTGAAAATGTTATATAGCATATACATGTATGTATGCGCATACATGTAGTATTAAGATCCCAGAGTGTTTATGAAAATGATTTTCAATTTGCTTGTCATTATAAACCGAATACATGTATATTTGCAGGCTACAACTACACATGTTTAGGAGCTCGCAAAATAAATGCTTATGTGCCAATTTCCATGTTAAGATCTCTAGATGGATTCATGTATGCTGTGAGCAGGAATGCACATGGGCATGGAGACGTAGGTCAAAAGGTCCATTACAAGGTACTTCAACCACTTTTCATTCCAAGCAAGCTTTATTTATCTTATACATATATATGTAGATGCCTTTTGTCATGAATCTTAGTACCTTGTGAATAGCTGACTGAATTTCTATTTTTAAAATTTCTATTTAATTCTAGAAATTACCTGTAATGTATTGATTTTGTTTATTTTTTTTTAAGTGAAAATTTGAAATTAGATCTTTGAAGTACATGACACTCTTTAGAACAGTACATGTATGTTAATGGAGACAAAATGTAAATTTGTTTACATATTTGCCTCTTGGTCTCATGAAACTTTTCAATGGCTACCTCTAAAATCAGCCTTGACTTGTTATTTCCTACTCAAGTTAAAGTTTACCAGTGCATGATACTGTTCGTCTACATGTCTACATGTATTTGAATCGGCATAGCCAAAGTTCTGTTAAGCGGTCCATTTTTTGGGAATGAATCTTTTTATTTGAATAATGTAAAATTCAGGTTGTGTATGAATATGTTAAGTAATAATAATGTTTTTTAAACATAAAATTGCAATTAACAAGCAATAAGATATTGTGTAAAAATAGAAGCCACGAATATGTTCAAACAAACAGTAGGCATGAGAACTAAACTGCGCTTTGGATAAAAATTCTGACCGCAGAATCATGATGCCTACAATATCAGTAAACTTTCTATTTGAGCCCTGATGTGCACAAAGCTACGTCAGGCATTTGTGGCCTGAGTGCAGATCTAGATAAGGGTCTCCTGAATCCATATGTTTTATTGATATCCATATGTTTCATTGATCCATGAGAGGCAATCTTAATAGCAACTTAGCATTTGGAATTTATAGTTGTGTACCATATGGACTATATTTGTGAAAACATTAGTTTTTCGCACAGCGGGACTCATCAGAAATGAATTGTATTTACAATTCAAAACTTCAAAAATACATCAATCTCAAATAAAATGCGAGAACAAAACTTAGGCAATACTTTTCATACTTGGATTTTTCAGCAGACAGGTATACCGAATGGATCATACATATTTCGGTACCACTCTAATCACATTTCTGAGAACATGGAGTGTAATGGAAAGGAAGTTAGTGGTATCATTAGACAGGTAGGATTTAGTATCTAGAAAACCTCTATTTACAGGCTAGTAATTTGATATTTAAATGCAATTTACTCTTGAATTTCTGACAGTACCCAACTTAAAACAATGCTGAGACTCTCTGAAAATTTGAAGTACAGGAAGCAGAGTCTGCCTCTGTGTTTGAGTGGTTAAAGTCTCTGACTTGAAATCACTGTAGCCTCTCCTCATGGGTTTGAGCCCTACCACCGACCATGTCTCTTTATGTGAGAAAGTTGGCAGTTTCTTACAGAGGATAGGGGTCTAGTACTGGTTTTTCCCAGGAAAGATGGTTAGGTAAACTGCCCGTCTGGTAAAATGACCAAACTATGGTTGGAATGGACGTAAAACAAATCTTATCTCCTTATATACATGCATATGGCACTGTTTTCTCCCTTATCTCTATATATTTATTCAATCTTAAACAAGTTTGACTGGATATATTTGATGTAATTAGAGTGTTCATGACAAAACTGTCATAGATTATATGAAAAAAAGAAAGACTTATGACAGTTTTGTGGTCTACCCATGATATGCATTTTTATGCCCCCGAAGGGAGGCATATTAAAATCGCACCGTCTGTCCGTCCGTCTGTCAGTCTGTCCGTCCGTGCATCCCCACTGTAACTCTGTCATGCATTGAAGGATTTTAAAATAACTAGGCACACATGTCTAGCACATCAAGACGACGTGTCGCGTGCAAGACCCACATCCCTACCTCAAAGGTGAAGGTCACACTTGGAGTATGAAGGTTATGGAATCCTCTATATATGCACACATTCGTGTCCGGACTGTAACTTTGTCATGCATTGAAGGATTTTAAAATAATTTGGCACACATGTCTAGCACATCAAGACGGCGTGTCGCGTGCAAGACCCATGTCCCTAGCTGAAAGGTCAAGGTCATACTTAGAGTTTGAAGGTAATGGATTCCTCTATATATGCATATATGCACACATTTGTGTCCGGACGTAACTTTGTCAGCATTGAAGGATTTTAAAATAACTTGGCACAAATGTCTAGCACATCAAGACGACGTGTCGCGTGCAAGACCCACGTCCCTAGCTCAAAGGTCAAGGTCACACTTAGAGTTTGAAGGTAATGGATTCCTCTATATATGCATATATGCACGCATTCGTGTCCGGACTGTAATTTTGTCATGCTTTGAAGGATTTTAAAATAATTTGGCACAAATGTCGAGCACATCAAGACAACATGTCGCGTGCAAGACCCACATCCCTACCACAAAGGTCAAGGTCACACTTAGAATTTATAGGTAATGGAATCCTGTATATATGCATACATTTGTGTCCGGACTATAACTTTATTATGCTTTGAAGGATTTTAAAATAACTTGGCAAAATGTCTAGCACATCAAGCGGATGTGTCCAGGCAAGACCCAAGTCCCTACCTCAAAGGTCAAGGTCACACTTAGTGTTTAAAGTAATGGAATACTGTATGCATGATTACTCTGTCATGCATGGAAGGATTTTAAAATTACATAGCACATTTATTGAGCACATGGAGAGGACACAGACTGTGAGGCACCTCTTTCGGGGGCATTCGTCACTTGTGAGGGACAGCTCTTGTTATCTCTCTGACATTTTTTTTTCAGCATATTGCTAAGACGAAAGGTCCAATGGATATTGACCACTTTGCTTGTCACACTATAGACATAGACGTGACAGTCGACAATGGCATTTTTGAGTTCATCACCAGAGCTCTCGACAAGACATTTCAACAGTCAGGTGAATTTTTGATAGCGGCATAGAAAACTTGAATGCTCCAGAATTGGTTGTTAATGTTTCTCTTCCTCCATGGTTGAGTTGTTATAGTTATGGTCATTTGCATATAATCACTAAACCTCTTGAGATTGTAGGTTATGGGTTCAAGCAGCATCACTGACCTGACTCTTTATGAAAGGAAATTGGCAGGTTTTTTTACAAAGACTGGGAATACAGTGCTGGTTATTCCCAAGAAAGATTATTTTGTAAACTGCGCACATGTAGAATAATGAAGTACAGTCGAAACATATGTTTGACCTTAAGCCAAAAACGTGAAGAGCTGTATTTCAGGCTTCATAAAAGGCTTTGCGTTGAATGTAGACTAGTTTCAGTAATCAACCTAGTGTTATTATTATATTTATGCTCTCCTTTTTGGGGGATATATTTTCTTGCTTATGTCTATTGATCTGATGCTCTGTAGACCTTTAGGATTTCTGGATGATGACTTTATAACTGTGTTATGTAATTTCTTTAAACTTCACAAATGGATCCTCTATTTATTTGGAGGTCACTAATGTAAAGGTCAAGGTCACAGTGATCTTTACATTTAAAAAATGGTTGCCAGATGATAACTACAGAACCAATTTGTTTACATTTTTCAAACTTCATATCATGGTTGTTCTCATCATGTGGATAACTCCAATAAAATCCTTCAAAGGTTACGGTCAGAGTTACCTTTATATTGAAAATGTTTTCCAGAGAATCATTGCAACAAATTTGTCCTTTCAGCGTGTCAGTTTTATGTGCATGTATAATACTGTGTATAGGGATATGATCTCTCTTTTTTTTCCAGAAAAAGTATGTGCATTTGCTCTATTGGATAAAAAGAAATATCAAGAAAAAAGCATCTCGGAGACCAAGAAGAAAGAGGAAGTCCAGGAGATGCAGAAGCTTGCAGATACAGTGTTACCACTGAACACACCGGTTACAAGGAAGGAGCTTACTATTGTGGGATGGTCACCAAATCTTCTGCAGAATGCCAGTGCTGAGGTATGCATGTATTTATTGTACCACCTCTTTAACCATTCATGCCAAGTCTCTTGATTTTTGTCGAGCCACTTGCGAAAGCTCGATATAGTTGTCCAAATGGCGGTTCAGTGTATGTGCGTCCGTGTGTGCGTCCGTCAGTCCATCCGAGTTAAGCTTGTCGGGGCTGTAACTTATCCATGGATCAAGGGATTCTTAAATAACTTGGCACAAATGTTCACCATCATGAGACGGAGTGTCATGCGCAAGAACCAGGTCCCTAGGTCAAGGTCACACTTGGAGGTTAAAGGTCAAATTCATGAATGACTTTGTCAAAGCATAACTTCTTCATGCATGAAGTGATTTTGATGTAACTTGGTACAAATGTTCACCATCATGAGACGGAGTGTCATACGCAAGAACCAGGTCCCTAGTTCCGAGGTCAAGGTCACACTTAGAGGCCAAAGGTCAGATACAAGAATAATTCAAGAATGGCTTTGTCCGGAGCATATCTTCTTCATGCATGAAGGGATTTTGATGTTACTTGGCACAAATGTTCACCTTCATGAGACGGAGTGTCATGCGCAAGAACCAGGTCTCTAGGTCTAAGGTCAAGGTCACACACTTAGAGGTTAAAGGTCAAATTCAAGAATATCTTTGTCCGGAGCATTTCTTCATGCATGGAGGGATTTTGATGTAACTTGGCACAAATGTTCACCACCATGAGATTCCCTTGTTTTTAGAATTACTTCCCTTTGTTGTTACTATAAATAGCTTATATTGTAACTTTTTTATTACTGGCCGTAGAGAAAAATCGAGACCACTTTACTGTGGTACAACAAGCATGTTACATCCAATATTTAGCTGTATTTTGACCTATCTCTACTTGGTAAGGAATTAGCCCTTTTGACAGCTGGCGGGCTCAACATGTTGCACGTGCGCATCTAGTCTTTTTTCAGGAGACTTGTGATTTGTATGATGTTAATTTTTAATCATATCACCTGGTTTTTATGTTGAATTACTGGAATTTTGGATGATTTAAAAAAAAAATTTGTTCTTTGTTTAACTAATCTTCTTATTTCTTCCTACAGTCTCCTTATTTTTAAAGTAAACTCTGGAAATGTGTCTGGAAACTTGTCATGTTTGCAGGGTGAAAACTCAAATATTCTAAAAATTAGATCACCTAAAAAATACACACTAGTTATCAGGATTACTAAAGCTCCATAAATCAGCTAGTATTCATGCTTCAAACTGAGAATTTTTATTTTGATTAAATGTAAGATAATTGCTCTATTAAAAAAATGATAATGTTGAGAACTGTCTGCTATCAGTACCGCCTTGAACAAATTAATCAGGGCTTTCTCTACCATTTGGTAGTGATGCCAAATGCTCTGAACATTGCAGAGTGGCTGAAGAATTTTTAAATTGGAGACAGAAATTTAACCATATTAGCCCAAATTTCAACTTTTCACCCTCAAGTTACTGTAATAGACAAAAAGTGGTGATGCATGTTTGGAGACCCTGATAACTGGTATTGTCCAAATTGAAATTTATCTATTTACTGGACAAGCCCGTATTAGAAATTCAGTAGGTCAAAGTTTAAGCTAAATTAGGAATTCAGAGTTTCCCAGAATCCCAGCTTTGAATCTGGTAATCAACAAAGAGTAGTACAGATAATGATGTTGCTCTATTTATAGATGGGAAATATGAAGCACTGGAATACCAGCGGAGATTTTAAGGTTGGCATGGGTGGATACAATACAGAAAGGCGTATGGAAACATCTCATACGTGGTGTAATAAGTACCAAGAAGTCAACCTTCTGGACCATTTCTCTGCAGAATACCTTGATACTGCACCAGACATTCAGGTAAAGAAACACAAAGCATCTGTGAGAGAACTATTTAAGACTTTGAATTACATTAAAAGACTCCCTTGGCAAAAGTTTATTTTCTCAGAGGATATGTTTTATTTAGGATGAATCATTAATATCTACTGTAATGTCAAATTTAAATTCCAACACTGTTGACATTTTATTTTGCTTGTGATAAGAAGGATTTGGGCATCATATACCTTATACAAATATATCACGTTATGTCTGGAACTATTTCAAGCTTTCCAAATTCCCTCCTGCGTATTTTTCACACAACATTTCCCGATGACTTGATACGCTTGACTTGGCATTGTAATGAAGGAAGTTCTGAGATGTATACAGCTCTTAGGAGTTTATGCAATATAAGCCACAATCACAACAAAGTAAGACAAATAGTTTTTGATTGGGAGTCAAAAATAACAGCCAAGTCACTTCCCTCGCTTTACGCACCGTAAAGTGAGGGAAGTGACCTCATGTTAGCAAAATAAACAGTTCCAAGTCTGTTGTACCCCTTTGAAAATGTTTTTCAAAGTTAATGTTTTGGATGGAAATAGATTTTACTTGGAGTGATATACTAGATTGTATCCAAATCCTGATATAAGATCTGGTATATCACTCAAAAGTAAAATCTATTTCCTAATTTTAGCTTTTTTACAGTAAAGAGGGCCCAAAATATATGGGAATATATATGATTTTGTGTTAGTCAGACAACGCTGAGATGCAAAAAGGTGTCCTTTAAGGCAGATAACAGCATGATACAAGTTCTCCTGTCATTCAATTTTTTGGGTAACTTTCAAACTCGAGAATTTCGGTATTATTTCATACTTGTGTACTTAAAGGAATGGTAAAGCTGTGTTTAGATTTAACAGATATGCCTGCATTATAATGTTTTTGATATTCTATTAGATAGTGGAATGGTATACACAGGGGCAGTGTGGAGGTGGATTCTACAGTATGACAGTAGAGTTGCTGTCACAAGATGGAGAGGTATTTGCACATAATTTTAGAATTTTAATCTTTTTAATCAGTAAGTGGCTATTGTATATTTTGATTTCATGTATTTATTTATTGATACTAATTTACTTATTCACAATTTTGAAACAGGATCTTACAACTTAGATTAATCACTCTGGAGGGTCACTCCAGATGGAATGAACCTCAAACAGAGAGAGGCAATGTTGAAATATCTGTCTTGCCTAAGGTAACTATCGCCATGGCACAGGATTGAACCCTGGATCTGAGGGATCCTAAGCGAAATTGCTACCACTGCAGTCTTGAGGTCTGATGAAATGGCTTTTATAGTTGGAAACACATTTTTTTGTAGAAAAAAGGAACACAACACCACAAAATCACCATAATACAGCAGTTTTGGCTAGTCTAGAAAATGAAGAGAATGGGAAGCTTGATGAATACATGTAGCAGGTTTTCTTCCCACTCAAACTTTATAAAAGTTATAACAAGTCCCACTGTGCGAAAAACCAGACATTAGTACTGTCTAAAGTTGTTGTAAAAAGAGGAGAGAAAAGAGATACTCATTGTGTAACACAAGCTTAAATACACATGCTGTGTTGTTTCTCGGGTTGTCAGTGATGAGTAAGTGGACAGTATAGATTCAGATCTGACTGGATACCGGTAGATATGTAGGCTGACCTAGATCCTTACTGGTCGCAAAGGCCTGATGTTGAATTTCACATTGAAAAGCCCATATAAGCTAAACTATACCAAGTAGATTACATCATTATGCATTTGTAGGTTGTCACAGAGTTTAACACAGGTGAAATAGGTACTGTGTATGATACAAAATGGTTGGAGGCCTCACATGTCTTTAAAGATTATGGACAAGGTGTGAGAATAGTTGGATTCTCATCAAAAGGTAAGATTGTTACAAATGGAATAGTTTTAAGATGCATGCCCGATTTTCAGCTTGACTATTCAAAGAATAAGGAGAGCTGTCCTAATCACCATGTTGTCAGCTTCACACCTTGTTACAGTTTTTGTTACCAGCCCCTTCTACACCTCTACAGATATTGTCATGCAACTTTCAGTGCTTGTTAACCATTGTCTTCTGTCCATAGTTCAGAGTACATAACTCTGTCAAGGATTTTGACTGAATTGTGGCTAATTTTTTCACTTAGAATATATCCTTATACTGGTTGAGCTTTTCGTACCAGTTCATGTTTCGTGTTTAAACTTGCATCATGTTTTTACCACTATGTCCTCAATAACGAGCAAGAGTAAATAACTCAATCAAAGATTTTTACTTAATTATGGCTCAGTTTACCCCATGCTGTAAAGCGGGAGGAGAATATAGATCTAGATCTTCATCCATCAGCCAGTGACATTTCATGTAAGCTTCACATCTCCTGAACCCCTTGATGGATTTTCATGAAACTATGGTCAAATTTTCATCTCATATATATGACATGCAAAATTCATATGTTAACCCCGCTGGCACAAGGTCATGGTCACACTGAGAGGATATTGGGTTTTTATGTGTGCTCCCTATCTCCAAAACCCCTTAGAAGGATATTGTTAAACAAATATTCTTTCATGCGTTTGGGGATATAGCTGTCTTTCAGACTGCCTTGCTCCACTTTTAAAATATCCTGTCCTAATTTTGATATGGACATATTTTTACCCAATATTAGAACTTCTGACTTAAAAAAGTTTTTCCCTTCTGACTAGGGTCTCTGGCAGCTGACATATGTATCCAATGAAACTTTCATCTTTTGTTTGCTGTTGATACATTTTGCTGAGACAGCACATTTTTCAGTAACATGTTTTCTACAATGAACCGCCACTGCTTGTTTCAAATACATGTTTTTATTAGCTCACCTGAGCTGGCTCAGGGTGAGCTATTAGGATCGATGAATGTCCGTCGTCCGTCCACAATTAGTTCTTTAACATTCTAGTAGTCACGTTTTTGCCTCAATTGTCACGAAACTTGGTCAGGATGTTTGTCCCAGTAATTACTCGGACGAGTTCGAATATGGGTCATCTCGGATGAAAAACTAGGTCACATGACCCAAAAATAGAAAAATCTTGTTACGGCTCTAGAGACTACTGTTTCAGTCCAAAAATCCTGGCAATTTGTCAGAAAGTTTGTTTGGTTGATTTCTAGCTCAAGTTTTAATATGGGTCACCTGGGGTCAAAAACTAGGTCACACAGCCCAAATATGGAAAAACCTTGTTAACACTCTAAGGGTAACATTTTTCAGCCCAAATATCCTGGAACTTTGTCAGAAAGGTTGTTTCTATGATTTCTAGCTCAAGTTCGAATATGGGTCATCTGGGGTCAAAAACTAGGTCACAAAGCCTGAATATGGAAAAACCTTGTTAACACTCTAGAGGTAACATTTTCAGCCCAAATATCCTGGAAATTTGTCGGAAAGGTTGTTTTGATGATTTCTAGCTCAAATTTGAATATGGGTCATCTGGGGTCAAAAACTAGGTCACAGAGCCCAAATGTGGAAAAACCTTGTTAACACTAGAAGTTACATTTTCAGCCCAAATATCCTGGAAATTTGTAAGAAAGGTTGTTTCGATGATTTCTAGCTCAAGTTTCAATATGGGTCATCTGGGGTCAAAAACTAGGTCACACAGCCCAAATATGGAAAAGCCTTGTAAATACTCTAGAGGTAACATTTTCAGCCCAAATATCCTGGAAATTTGTCGGAAAGGTTGTTTCGATGATTTCTAGCTCATGATCGAATATGGGTCATCTGGGGTCAAAAACTAGGTCACACAGCTCAAATATGGAAAAGCCTTGTTTACACCCTAGAGGTAACATTTTCAGTCCAAATGTCCTCAGGTGAGCGATAAAGGGCCATCATGGCCCTCTTGTATTCTTGAAAGAATGAAGTCAAAACTGTAAGGTATTGAAATGATTTTGTTATCTTAAAGGCAAAGATGACAAATTCTGGGCTGGACATTTTGGTATTAAGATGTCTGGGGCAGAGGTACGAGTCAAACGAGAAAGTACGCCTGCAGCAGATGATAAATATGGTGACCTTGAGGTATGCTTACAATTTGGCATTATTTTGTTTTCTATATACAATATTTATATAACATTTGCCAAACTGCTGATGTTATTTATTACCAATTTTCCATTTTTAGCTCGACTTTTCTATGAAAAGGGGAGCTATCCTACTCGCCCCGGCGTCGGCGTTGGCGTCACACCTTGGTTAAGTTTTTCGTACCACCCCACTTTATTTCAAAAGTATTAGAGGTATGGCTTTGAAACTTACCATACTTGTTTACCATCATAACCTCCATCTACAGACAAGAGTACATAACTCTGTCAAGATTTTTGACAGAATTATGGCCCTTTTTTGACTTAGAAAGTGTATTGAGCTTGGTTAAGTTTTTCGTACCACCTCACTTTATTTCAAAACCATTGGAGGTATTGCTTTGAAACTAACCATACTTGTTTACCATCATGACCTTCATCAACAGACAAGAGTACATATTTCTGTCAAGATTTTTGACAGAATTATGCCCCTTTTTTTACTTAGAAAATACATTGAATATGGGTAAAATCCACTTATTGCCTTAACCCTTTGAGATATTGCTTTGAAACTTTGAATGCTTGTTTACATCATTACCCCCATCTGTAGGCAAGAGAAGGTAACTCTTTGAGGGATTTGTTTTAAAAATTAAGGCCCTTTATCAACTTAGAATCTTGGTTAAGTTTTTCGTACCAGTCCACTTTTTGACTAAACTGTTTGAGATATTACTTTGAAAGTTGGAATACTTGTTTACCATCATGATTCCAAAACATGGGCAGGAGAAGGTAATTCTGTCAAGGATTTTATATGAATTATGGCCCTTTTTGACTTAGAAACTCGGGTCCACTTGTTGACTTAACCATTTGAGATATTACTTGAAAATGTTTCTTGATTTGTACTTAGAAATTCTTAGTTAAAGTAGTTAAAGTCTTGTGTGCCCTTAACTGTCAAAGTTTTGTTTTATTGGCAAGCACTAAAAAAGTCGAGCGCGCTGTCCTACTGACAGCTCTTGTTTTTAATGTTTTCAATCACAGGTTATCTTATATCACATGCATACATTGAGATGTTTAATTTTACACCATTTGCATTTTTTATCCCCCCGCCGAAGGCGAAGGGGATATTAGAAATGGTCTTCGTCCGTCCGTCTGTCCGTCCGTCCGTCCGTCCGTGCGTCCGTCCCAATTTTGTCCGGAGCATAACTCCAAAAGTACTTGAGGTATTTTCTTCAAACTTAATACACTGACATAGCTCATTGGTAGGAAGTGCTGTGTGCAAGAACAATAACTCTACCTTGCCTACTTTAAGAGTTATTCCCCTTTATCAGATTTACTTGTCCGAAGCATAACTCCAAAAGTACTTGAGGGATTTACTTCAAACTTAATACACTGACATAGCACATTGGTAGGAAGTGCAGTGTGCAAGAACAATAACTCTACCTTGCCTACTTTTAGAGTTATTCCCCTTTATCAGATTTACTTTAAAAGTTTTGTGCAGAGCATAACTCCAAAAGTAGTTGAGGGATTTACTTCAAACTTAATACACTGACATAGCACATTGGTAGGAAGTGCAGTGTGCAAGAACAATAACTCTACCTTGCCTACTTTAAGAGTTATTCCCCTTTATCAGATTTACTTGTCCGAAGCATAACTCCAAAAGTACTTGAGGGATTTACTTCAAACTTAATACACTGACATAGCACATTGGTAGGAAGTGCAGTGTGCAAGAACAATAACTCTACCTTGCCTACTTTTAGAGTTATTCCCCTTTATCAGATTTACTTTAAAAGTTTTGTCCAGAGCATAACTCCAAAAGTACTTGAGGGATTTACTTCAAACTTAATACACTGACATAGCACATTGGGAGGAAGTGCAGTGTGCAAGAACAATAACTTTATCTTGCCTACTTTAAGAGTTATTCCCCTTTATCAGATTTACTTTTCCGAAGCATAACTCCAAAAGTACTTGAGGGATATTCTTCAAACTTAATACACTGACATAGCACATTGGTAGGAAGTGCAGTGTGTAAGAACAATAACTCTACCTTGCCTACTTTTAGAGTTATTCCCCTTTATCAGGTCTACTTGAAAAAAAATTCCGGAGCATAACTCCAAAAGTACTTGAGGGATTTTCTTCAAACTTAATACACTGACATAGCACATTGGTAGGAAGTGCAGTGTGCAAGAACAATAACTCTACCTTGCCTACTTTTAGTCAAATAGAAAAATATCATACCTATACTGATAATGAACATTAATATAATTTTGCAAACCTTCTCTTCATTGCCTTATTCTTTTTCCACTTACTTGAAAACTGTACTCAGCATGGCCATAACTATATGGCTTTTTAAGGATTTCCTCTCACCAAGTAAAATGTACGAAAGTACAACCTTCAGGTAACTTCTTCCTGGCGGGGGGATTAACCGTGTGTAACATGGCTCTTGTTCTTCCCAGTTTTTTATGCAGGATTTTAATTTGTTATATTTTCTACATTGAGAAGGTTTTTAATTGTCACTTAAGAAGAATTGTCACTCTATCTACATGTAGGATCCAGCCTCTGACATGTATTTTTTGATGAAACTGAAGATTAAACTTTTGCTAGATCTTATGAAAATCTTAACAAGAAATTGATATTTTTTTACTATTTACTCTTTAATAAAGATTTGTGTTAAATAGGAAACTGATTCCAACAAGAAAGGATTTGTGGATAAGTTAGTGACCCAGGTACTCTCAGATAACCAAGAACTGCTGAAAGACTTAGTAGAGCAAGAAAGTAAGTAGTCTTTCTTATGCTGAAAACATTGTCATGCAAGTGGGTGTTCTTATGCTGAAAAACCTTGTCATTCAAGAAAGTGTTCTTATGCTGAAAAACATTAACATACAAGACACAAGACAGTATGCAGTTGTTATTACGCTGAAAAACTTGTCATGAAGACAGTATGCAGTTGTTCTTACGCTGAAAAACTTTGTCATCAAGACAGTATGCAGTTGTCATTACGCTGAAAAACTTTGTCATCAAGACAGTATACAGTTGTCATTACGCTGAAAAACTTTGTCATGCAAGACAGTATGCAGTTGTTCTTACGCTGAAAAACTTTGTCATCAAGACAGTATGCAGTTGTTATTACGCTGAAAAACTTTGTCATCAAGACAGTATGCAGTTGTCATTACGCTGAAAAACTTTGTCATCAAGACAGTATACAGTTGTCATTACGCTGAAAAACTTTGTCATGCAAGACAGTATGCAGTTGTTCTTACGCTGAAAAACTTTGTCATCAAGACAGTATGCAGTTGTTATTACGCTGAAAAACTTTGTCATCAAGACAGTATGCAGTTGTCATTACGCTGAAAAACTTTGTCATCAAGACAGTATGCAGTTGTTATTACGCTGAAAAACTTTGTATTGGCTGGAAAGTGAGTACATGGGGTCTTTCTTATGCTGGAAAACTTTGTCAAGCAAGAAACTAAGTGGGCTGACTAAAGCTTGATGCACATTTGGCAGAATTTTTATCTTGATCTTTCATCAGAAACAAACAGTTTATACTCTGTGTTGTCCTTAAAAGGGAGTTGCTGTACTTAAGTTAAAATAAATAGCATGTAAAATCATACAGTTTTAAAGAATGGAAATTTAACGTTTCTCTTTATAGACACATGTTTACTGTGCGGAGAAATTTGGAACGATAGTTTTACAATCTAAATTATTTTTCTTTTTGACTAGTTCATATAAGTACAGGGTTTATCCAATGCTGACATAATTTTTTGTTAAGGTATTCCGGTTGATAAGAACTTTGAGAGGCAAACCGAAATCGCACCAGAACCAGTCACTCAGAAACAGGCGAGTGTTAAAAAACGAGCTCAGCGGAAGAAGAGAGAAATTCGAGTGTTTGTGTCGAGCACGTTCAGAGACTTCGCTAAAGAGAGAGAAGAGATTATAAAGAAAGCATTCAGAGAGGTAATTTCGAAAATCATTTTACATATTTTTGAAGATTTATAAAAATGCGGCTGAAATTTGCCGTTTTCTAATGAAAAATGTCTCAAATAAGAAGCAAGATCAGTAACTGTACAGTAACTCCATTTTTGTTAGGATCTTCTGTCATTGCTATTAGAATAGATCATGGTCATGCAATAAATCTGGTAATCCTAAAATATGCAGGACCGAAGGAATTGACTGGCAATTGTCTGACAGTTTTTCATGAATTCTACTTATAAATTAATGTTTGGTCAAATAAAACTTTTTGGTGGTCCTGTAAAGTATCCAAAATTAAATGACAGAATGTCTAGTCAAGACTTATAATGATAATGAGTATAAAAGGCTAAATTGACATTAATAAATGCAGTAGAAACGCAGACCCTCTATGATGATTTGCTAGGCTCAAGTCTCCCAAAAATAGAACTTATCAGCTTCATATGAGAAGAGACAGTCATTGAGACCATCAACAAGCTGGATTGAGCACCTTCACATACTTCTTCACATACTTTTATACAATGTGGGCTTAAAAGTAAACAAAAACATGTATAGGAACATCTATTCTAAAGATCTTGAACTGTTCCTGGTGGCTTGATCAAGTTCAAAATAAAAGAATTCAGCTGAGAAATGGTAATATTATTTGAAGTTGATTGATACATTTTCCTTCTTCAGATCAACAGGCTGTGTTCTGATAGAGGGGTGTTCTTTACATATGTGGACCTGAGATGGGGTATCACGTCTGAACAAACGGATGATGGGAAAACCATTGCTATTTGTCTGCAAGAGGTATGTCATAAAAGTAATGGAGCTAATGAAAGTAATGTAACAGATCCATCTCCTTTGACTAAACTCCAGGCATACACAACGACTTATATGTCACGTATTCCACAAAATATTATGTGACTAGCATAAGATTAATAATTAAGGAATAAAATGATTGTTACGTATCAAATAGCATATAGAATGTACACCTGGTTAATATTAGCAGTATATTTTTAGTTCTGCAAAAAGAGTAATATTATGCGTCAGATTTATTTCTGCTTACTTTGGATTATGGTTGTTAAATAAAACAGAACCAGTATTTCTTCCAATTTATTAATTATACCCCCACAAAACGAAGTTTGGGGGGGGGGGGTATATAGGAGTGAGCTTGTCGGTTGGTTGGTCGGTCGGTCGGTCTGTTGGTTTTATGGTTTCCGGATGATAACTCATGAACGACTTGACTGATTTAAATAATATTTGGTACACAGGTGCAACATAAAAAAATACAGGTCAAGTTCGACTTTGGGGTAAGTAGGTCAAAGGTCAAGGTCACAGTGACCCTGAACAGTAAAACAGTTTCCGGATGATAACTCATGAACGACTGGACCAATTTAAATAATTTTTGGTACACAGCTGTAACATCATGAAATACAGGTCGAGTTTGACTTTGGGGTCAGTAGGCCAAAGGTCAAGGTCACAGTGACCTTGAACAGTAAAACGGTTTCCGGATGGTAACTCATGAACGACTTGACCAATTTAAATAATTTTTGGTACACAGGTGCATCATCAGAAAATACAGGTCAAGTTCGACTTTGGGGTCAGTAGGTCAAAGGTCAAAGTCACATTGACCCTGAACAGTAAAACAGTTTCCGGATGATAACTCATGAAAGACTTGACCGATTTAAATAATTTTTGATTCACAGGTGTTACATCATGAAATACAGGTCAAGTTTGACTTTGAGGTCTGTAGGTCAAGGTCACAGTGACTCGGAATAGTAAAACGGTTTCGGATGATAACTCCTGAACGACTTGACTGATTTATATTATTTTTGGTACACAGCTGTAACATCATGAAATACAGGTCAAGTTCGACTTTGGGGTCAGTAGGCCAAAGGTCAAGGTCACAGTGATCCTGAACAGTAAAACTGTTTCCGGATGATAACTCATGAAAGGCTTGACCTATTTAAATAATTTTTGGTACACAGGTGTAACATCATGAAATACAAGTCAGGTTTGACATTGAGGTCTGTAGGTCAAGGTCACATGACTCGGAACAGTTGAACGGTTTCCGGATGATAACTTAAGAACGCTTGGGGCTAGGATCATGAAATTTGATAGGGAGGTTAGTGATATTAACATGTTTGAAATAAACCTATTAAATTTAATAATAATCCATACTTTCCAACCTTACATATTTTGTGTGCTATTAAAACAATACATTTACACAACTTATTGTATAATAACTGAAATGTATGTCCTTGTGGCCATTCCTTTCTTATGGTTGCCATACTTCTGTGACAAAGCTGTATTGTGGGGGTATAATTCGTCACTCTTGTGACAGTTCTAGTTATCATTGTTGTGTAAAAAATAGTCTAGACGTTATGTTATCATTTCACCCTTACATGTCCATTAATATGCATCAATTAATAGATTGACAGATGCCGACCATATTTCATCTGCCTGATGGGGGATAGGTTTGGATGGTCCCAGAAGACCGGCACAAAAGATGAATTACTGAACACATCATATGATTACGCTGTTGAAAATCATCCGAATTTAGCCTGGGTTGATCAGTACAGATATGACACCAGCGTTACCACAGTAAGTGATATTAGCAAAATATGTCGGCATCACATTGGTTGAAATGGACGGACTGAGTGAATTCTAAACTGTGACCTAAGTCATTTGGATCACAGAAGCCATTCACTGCATGTAAACTGAATACTTCTTATCAGGGCTCAGGAAATTTTGAATCTCAATCAGTCTGGGCCTGAGTCGTTTAACGACGATCATGCGACACTGTCCCGGGCATGTTGATCACTGCCCATTTTCCACTTCTTGGCTAGCAGCCATGTGTATTACCGCTGATTTCCCAGTCAGTTCCCATGTCCAGCATGGCTAACCACTGCTTATGCCCCCCTGAATCACAGCGGATTTTCTGACCCCTCCCCTGGTCAAAATAATGTATAATTTAGAATGCCAAACTTGACATTGTCTGTTGACTCGAAACAGTTGTAAAATAACTTCTGCTTTTTATTTAAGTTATCACTGTATTGCACAACATTTTCATGTAATGATAGAAACTCTTAATTTAAATTCTTACTTTTACAGTTGGAAGTTTACCATGGTGTGTTGAACAATCCCTCGGCAGCCAAACAGAGGTGTTTCTTCTACATGAGAGATCCTGTTAACAAGGAAGACTACACTGAGGCAGAGTACAAGGTTTGTTGTTTTCACCATCACACTGTTAACTCTTACCCTGCTAAATTTTAAGCCCCCTCCCCACCACCCCCAACCCTACCCCACCCTCATCCTCCTCTCCAGTCTGTTCATCAGTAGCCCAATCTGTTTTCTATCAATAACTGACAAAAGGTTGACCCAAGTATCCTTAAACTTAGTAAGCAGGTTGATCATGACCAGTAGATGACTTCTATTTATTAGGAGTCAAGGTCATATGAACGGAAGAAGAGTTTGGTCCAGGAGCCTCAAACTCAGTAACCAGCTTGGCAGATAACCCTTTTAAATATTGAGGTCAGTATGTCAAAGGTCAAGGTCAAAGTGACATTCAGAGGAAAAAGGGTTTGTGATTGGTAATTGAAGAATTACTGGGCCCAAGATCTTCAAACTTTATAGGTATATTGGTCATGACCAGTAGTAGGACTCTTTTAAAATCTTGGCTTTGACAGTGAGGGGGAAGGCAGTAAGTTGTAAATGTAACAATAAAGACAAAGTGTTCAACCAATGCACATTGGTTAATGACATCAGTGGTGACATAAGCTTTCAGTCATTATTTAAACTATTTTGGAAGACACAAAATCAAAGTGTTTGTTAGTTCTGAGTATGTTCTGCATGTAGCATCTTGCAGGCTTTGTTACATATTTTACAGAGGTTGATATCAGAGTCTGAGTGGCATCAAGACAGACAAGATTGGCTGAAATCTGAGATACAGAAACACAAAGAACTGAATGTGAAAAGGTTTAAAAAACCTACTGAGGTTGCAGAATTTATCAAAAAGGTAAAAAAAGCCATTTGATTTATACTACAGTGAAGTTCCAGTAATGAGACCACCATTTGGACTGGCATAAAGTGGTCTTTATATCGAAATGCTATTGTTTTTATAAAATCCGCTATTTGGTTCCGAAATGTTTGGTCTTAATAGCGAGGGTGGTCTTGATTTCTGGTAGTCTCAATAGTAAATTTTAACTGTAATTTATTCCCAATTTATTACAGATATTTTAGGAAGAAAAGTTTTATAACTCTGCAGTAAATTTCAAAGGAGTTACTGCCCTTTGCTGCTCAAATAGTCTTATAAAACATGACTTTGAACTGTGAAAGGAGGTGTTATTTTCAGGTAATGTTGATGGGGCATTTCTTCTCTTCATTGATATCTTTTCTCAAACTTGTTTGATATTGCTGATACCCACTAAACATAGATTTTCAAACTTTAAAATATTTTCTCAATGCAGGACTTAGAACGCTGCGTTGACGAAGATTTTCCAGTTGGTACAGAACTCACCAAACTTGAGCAGCAACGGGAGGCCCATAATGCATTTGCTGAGGCGAGATGTAGGGTGTATATTGGACGGGAAGAATATTTTAGGACAGTCAGTGACAACAGAGATAAAAACATTAATCAGCCATTTGTATTGCTTGGAGAATCAGGTAGCGGAATGTTTGTGTTTTTCTAACATAAACTTTAACATCTTTGTATCATCATTAATAAGAAAATAACCACTCAGTATTTACCAACATATTTCTTTGTAGATGTTATTGGTCTGTTACTTTTTTTGTTGATTATCTTTTAATTTAGGGTCATGTTAATACTTCTATGGAAGTATTCAGGGTTTTTTTTCATAGGCATTGTTGTAGGAGTTGTCATAGATTGTCTTGACTGTGCAAGCTGTAGGTTTATGCTCTATTAATCTAAATCATGTTGCAGGAAAAGCAACTCTTCATATTTATGAACAGTATACATGTACTGGTAAATTATTTTTGTAATGTTTGCTTTATTCCTGGAAGTATATAAACACCAATATAAACAAATCAGAACAAATGCACATGGATAAAAAAAATCACGTTTTACCATGTTTTCCTGTATGTCAAGGGAGGCTATTCAGTTTTATGAGAGAAATCAATTAAGCATGTTAGTCTCCCTTGTATTAAATTGTAAACAGGTCTAACCTTTGTCATTATATCCAAGCACATTTAATGTGGTCATGAGGTTTTAAAGGTTGAAAATGTTCTTGAATAAAATTGAGAACAAAGGCACTGCTCTACACACCAGTGAGCAATATTTACAGAAAAATGCAGGAAACTGTTTACCTCATTCTGACCAAACTATCTACTCCACTGAGTGTCAGGGGAGACTATTCAATTTTTATAAGAGTTATCAGTTATATTTGATAGTCTCCCTTTGTGGAAAGCCGAGTATTACGACAGGTCATGAATGTTAATTATATTTCAATAGTAATAATAAAATCTTTATTAATAGAAGGTGACATGTACAGAAATATGAAACAAATATTCATATGTCTTAGTTAAAACATGGCGTTCTGTAAAAAAAAAACACAATATAAATTCTGCCCATATTTCCAGTTACACAATACTGCCCTCAAGGCTATTGGGCATTGTTTTATTTCTAATGGGGTAAATAATTATGCTACTGCATCATGCACATTCAAAGTCTTCGTGAAATATTTTGGGATGAATTTTAGATAAAAAAACACAGTCATTAATGCAAATATTTGCAATAGTATAAATTAGGGTTCACTTGTTGCAGGAGGCAAAAGTAACAGCTTTACAGTTGATTGTATATAATTTGATATCGGGTTTCCTTATAATTTATGTCGATTTGTTGTATTAAGTACAGTAAATTTGATTTGTGAGCCTAAAGACTTATTCGCAAATTCTAAATTCGCAAAAGGGTGATTCTCTAATAGTAAATCTATGTGAACTGAATGTTTCGCAAGGATTAGATTCAAGATGGAGGAAATTTGCGAAGATAACGAAAATTAAATTATCGTGAATATTACCCAATAACAGTTTGATATTAAAGAGCGCTTTTGCAATACAATATTCAAGTAATTATTTTTGGTTAAAGAATCATTTATTTTATATTAAGGTGACTTCTAAATAGAATGTTTTATGGTTTCATTCAGGCAGTGGAAAGTCGGCATTTGTGGCTAACTGGGCAAAACGTATTGAAGATGCTGAACCCAAAACATTCATGTTTGTTCATTTTATCGGAAGTTCTGCTGATAGTGCAAGTTATCTGAAACTCCTGAGACGGTAAGAATCCTTGTGGCTTTCATTAAGATAGTGCTTTTCATTATACCCCCGAAACGAAGTTTGTGGGGGTATAGATGAGTCACCCGGTGGTTGGTCGGTCGGTCGGTCGGTCAGGCAGTCTGTTGCATTTTCCTTGTCCGGAGCATAACTTGAAAACTACCAGTTGGAATTCAATACAACTTCATACAATGGTTTAAGCACATTGAGAGGAAGTGCAGTGCACAAGAACCATAACTCTATCTTGACTCATTACAGAGTTATTGCCCTTTTTTACTTTTCCTTGTCCGGAGCATAACTTGAAAACTACTGGTGGGAATTCAATACAACTTCATAAAATGCTCAAGCACAATAAGAGGAAGTGCAGTGCACAAGAACCATAACTCTATCTTGAGTGATTACAAAGTTATTGCCCTTTGTTACTTTTCCTTGTCCAGAGCATAACTTGAAAACTACTGGTTGGAATTCAATACAACTTCATACAATGGTCAAGTACATTGAGAGGAAGTGCAGCCACAGGAACCATAACTTTATCCTGAGTGATTACAAAGTTATTGCCCTTTGTTACTTTTCCTTGTCCGGAGCATAACTTGAAAACTACTGGTTGGAATTCAATACAACTTCATACAATGGTCTAGCACAATGAGAGGAAGTGCAGTGTACAATAACCATAACTCTTTCTTGACTCATTACAGAGTTATTGCCCTTTGTTACTTTTCCTTGTCCGGAGCATAACTTGAAAAGTACTGGTTGGAATTCAATACAACTTCATACAGTGGTCTAGCACAATGAGAAGAAGTGCAGTGTACAATAACCATAACTCTTTCTTGACTCATTACAGAGTTATTGCCCTTTGTTACTTTTACTTGACCGAAGCATAATTGAAAAACTACTGGTTGAAATTCAGTTTAACTTCATACAATGGTCAAGTACATTGAGAGGAATTGCAGTGCACAGGAACCATAACTCTATCTTGACTCATTACAGAGTTATTGCCCATTTTTTTTTTCCTTGTCGCAGAGCATTATTTGAATACTACTGGTTGGAATGCAATACAACTTCATATAATGGTCCAGCATAATGAGAGGGAATGCAGTGTACAAGAACCATAATTCTATCTTGACTAATTACAGAGTTATTGCCAAGAACAATTATATCTCTTTATTAGTTGTTTTTTTTGCAAGGTATTCTGTTACTACGAACTTCCTCAGTTTATAAAGCAGTCTTTCGGGGGTATTAATCACATTTAGTGATAGCTCTAGTTTTCTAAATGTTGATATAGTGACTTCCGTATGCTAGATATTGAAGTAGTGATTTTAATGTACTGCAAATCATGACATATTTGCGAGAACTTGATTTTCATGTTTTTATTTCTTGTTCGTGAATTTATCATTTCACTAATTCAAAGTTCTCTAGAAATGTTTCTGGAAACATACAAAACAGGATAGCTTATTCATGAATTTATGACCTCAAGATTTAAAAAATGCAAACTTTTTGACTCGCGATTTCAAAGTGATTTACAGTATATGTGATTGAGATAGGGCCTCAGTGCAGGCTTGGCAAAGTAATGGCCCATGGACTTAGATAATTTCATGTCATGCAGTTTCAAACAGTGTAGTTAGGATATTTAATTACTTTAAGTGGCAGCTTTCGTTATATTTGAAGATTGTTTGAAGAACTAAAAACACATTTTGGCTTCGATATGGCAGTGCCATCATCAGACACGCAACTCATCAATGATTTGAGCATTTGGTTGAGAATAGCGGGAGCAAGGTCAAAGGTCATCATTGTGTTTGACGCTTTAAACCAGCTGGATGATGGTGCAGGACAAGATGGTAAGTTTACTACAGCTGAAGAAATATTTAAGACCGGCTCTTTCCCAATAGTACATTTGGTTAGAGCACTAGACAAGGAACCGTGGGGTTATGAATTTGTACTCTGGTGACATCTGTATTCTGTTGTTAGATCTCCAAAGAAGGGAACCAAACTTTTTAAAGTTATGTTACCATTCAAAATGGCCATATCAAATAAAAGTCAAGATTGAAGCGTAAAACATGGTAGATGCTCTGAAAACATGTTAGAAATTAGTTATGCTGAGTCACTTCTCTAATTGACAAATTTAAATGGAAATATACCAGAACAGAAAGGGTAGATTTTCAATTTTTGACTAGGACATTCAAAGATTTTGACAGATTTTCTCTATATTCAGTTGGAATTGAACTGTTACAGATTCATATATTTTAGTTATAGAAATGTCAGTGTTCTTTGTTTTAGGCGTATAAATCTGTGTTTAATGTCTTGTTTACAATTGTGATGGTCACTTTGAAAGGTAATATAACTGAGATACTGAAACTCTATTCCTGTATTTTTATAAGAGAAGAGCGCTTAGATGATATAAATATTCTTTATTGTCAATACTGTATGATACAGTAACAGTTCAAATGCTTAGCCAATGATTGAACTGCCGGGACCCAGCCCGTAGTCTTCTTCTAGCAGGAAGCCGGTGAAGGACGTGTAGTCGTAGTGGAAAATTGGGTCGCCCTCGTAGTGTCGTACAGATACTATGTCATGAGCCGCTAGACGAAAAACTGCCGTCTGACTCATGGTGTCGTACCTGTGCGCAGATCCGTATAACTTTATGTTGGTCATTCGTGCTTCATTCACGAAAAAGCCGACATGTGCATCGTTAGTTGCTTCTATCATAACGGTGGTTGAGAAGACATAGATTCCTGACACTGGCGCTATGAAGAGACCGTTGTTTACACTGTAAGGGTTGCCGATGTTGGTGACAACGTTGTTGAATTTAAGGATTGCATTCTGTGAAGCATTTGTGTGACTAGTCTGCATCTTGCCAAAGAAAGCAGCAGGATTTTCACTTTGCCTTCTTGTCCTGAAAGTGTGTACTGGAAAATGAAAAAGGAGACATGAGATATTTGCCCTTTGATAATTACAGATTGCTTTTAACTTCATAGTCAGTATGGTTGACTTAAATTTTCCGACATTTTTGTGATGGGATAGATAAATCAGTAACATGCAACTAAGGTTAATTATTTTAAAAGACCAAAAAAATGATAGTTGAAAGAAATTCCAAGGGATTTATGACACTGCATTTATTCAATTTTAACAGTGTCAGAAACCAGTCCCTGTGGTCAAGTGGTTGAGGTGACTCACTTGAAAACAGTTACTCTCACTCTCACTGATTTAGGATCATTGGTTTGTGCTACGGCAGATGGGAGTCTTGTACTGGTCTTTACCAGGATTGATGGTTAGGTAAAATGCCTACCTGTAAATTACTTAAAAACTGTTGAAACAGGTTTTAAACCCAAAGAAAAAAATTCATCCTGTGAGACCCAGAATAGTAATGTTGTTGTTGTAAACCTTACAACACAAAAGGGAGAAGTAATCTGATTATAAATATACATACCATTTTTCAAAGGAAAATGGCTGTTATCTTTGTCTCTCTCAGATTTCAGCATCTCAATTTCCAGTTGCTGCATTTGGTTCACTTCTTCATACTTTCTTTGCTGTGCTTCCAGTTTTTCAACCTTTTTCAAAAGTAGTTCCAAGGTGGAAGTTTCAGATTTGTGTCCAGCATGTTCTGATGCACTTCTGACTCCAAGAGCAGAATGTAAAAGTAAAACTAAACAAAATATGAAGAACATCACTGCCCTAGAAATTTTCTGATTAAGGTTAACAGTAGAATTAGTTTATATGATGTAAAACTGTGTCTTGTCTATCAGTGACACACTAAACTGATAAGGTTTTGAGCTCTGCTTTGCAAAGGCTGTCATTTCTATGTTTAAAGTCATTTCATTAAGAAGAGATAGTACTACAACCCACCCCTTTGGGAGACAAAGAATTGGTTGTTGTTGAGAGGTGTTGCTCTAGAGAGGTTAAATTTAGTATGAAGCCTTACTTTGGGAAAAATTTAAACTGTTGTTGTAAAGAGGAATTGCTCTACCGGGGGGCCGCTGCGAGGGGGGGTTACACGTACTGTTATCATTGTAAAACACTTCTATTTTTACAAGTGCTATCATGTTATTCATATTGTCTCTGATGATGGTTAAGGGAACAGTATAGATTCATGCCAGGCTACATGGATGTGCAGACTGATCTGGAACCATACTGGTCTCAAACCCCTACCATTTTCACACAGAGGGGCTCAATTAAAGGCATGTCTTCCCCATAAGGGTGGTCAGATGTAGTCTCATGTGTATCGTTGCTTTACACCGGGCATGTAAACAAGAACCAAGGTGTCTATTTGTAAAAGAGCTAGGGTCTGGTACCAGGATTCCCTTGTATCTGCATCTGTCTCTCTTCAACCTGAACCTGTCAGGAGTCTTGACAAGTTCACCCAGGGAAAGGTCCAGGGTCGGCTGGGACTTATTTACAATCAAAGAAGAAAAAGTCTTCCACATAGGATTTTTTCAAAATAAAATACTGATAGCTGAGTTGGGTTTGCACTGACATTGAAAAGCACTTGAATTCAAGTGGTCTTGAGGTAATGGCATTCACTTTACAATACCGATGACCATGGTTTGATCCTTGGTCAAGCCATACAAAGTGTGTTATAGTACCCTAGTACCCGCACGTCCTTTCAGGTGTGAATATGTACCAGTAATGAAAATTTTCACCAAAGTGATCTGTGATATGTTCCACCATTGATGGTGTCCTGAGAATGATTAATATAAGTTAGAAGAAGTTGCTTTGCAATCGAGATGAAACGAAATCTCTGAAAACTTAAGGTATCCCTTTACTGAGTCAGTAGTACCGGACAAAAGATGACAGTAATACCTATTCTATAACCACGCTTTTTAAAGTCCTTGATCACAAGTGGAATTCAATTTGTTTTTTAAACGCTTAAAGATTTTAAGGACTTTGTCTGTGTGAACAGGTCTATACATGTCATATCTTTTAAACTATCAGGAAAGTAAGTTACAGAGAGATAATGTATTGTTTTACGGTATGTTCCAGGACCTGAGCATGATTTGTTGTGGATACCAAATGAGGTGCCACCCAATGTGTTTATGCTGCTCTCAACACTCCCAGGAAGGGTAATGTATTATATGATTATACATGAAGTCAAAATTTTTTTGAACTGGCATTTTTTGTCTGTTTCTAAAACATGGTTAAGAGCTTTTAATAAAACTTGAAAAGAACATTAATTATTACAGTACTATGATATTATGTAGCTTTTTAGGTTTCAGTCAGACTGCTGTTGGAATACTAGAGTTATGGTCCCTTAATTTTCCTATATACATGTATTCCATAAAAATCTTGAAAATTTTTATTGCTTGAAATCATTTCAAGTATTTCAGTAAAACTTGGTTGAAATTACAGTCAAACTTGTATTAAGTGGGCGCACAAGGTTCAGGCAAATGCATAAATAGTCGATTAATAAAATGGTCTCTTAATATCAAGTATCACCTAGAAACTAACCCGTTCCTTAAAATGATTTGACTTAATGAAAACTGGTAAAAATGCTCTAGGGATTACAAAGTAGTCACTTAAGACAAAGGATCACTTAATATTAAGTCGCATCAGGTTTTGATCTGCTAAAGATATTGTGAGAAAATGAGGGCCTACAAGTTTCAGTCAAATTGTTCATGGGGTAGTAGAGTTATTGCCCTTAGTACTTTTCTTTTATTTTGTATAGTATTATAGAAACTTGAACATTCTTTCTTTTTGAAATGGTTTGGAGTTTTTTAATGAAACTTGGTAGAATGTATACTACTATAAGGAAATGCATAATGTTAATTCATGAATCACATTCATGTTCTTTGTTTAAAACCACTAAAACTATATTTCAGGCTATGGATGCTTGTAAAAGCCCCGGTTGGCCCAGCATGAAGGTTGAGCCCCTTGATGACCCACAGAAGGCTCAGATTATCACAGACTACCTTGAGGGGATCTACGGGAAAACTTTGAACCAGGAACAGAAAGATATGATCGTGAAGTGCAAACAGACGTCATTTGCTGATTACCTGAAATCACTACTTGATGAGGTATTGATATTTCTTACCACTTTCAGCTGTTCGTTAGATTATTGAATAGTTGCCTTAGCGCCACAAACAACATAATGCCTTCACTGCAAGTATAGATAGATATCAGACTGCTTGTCTGGCCATTGGGAATGACTTGAAAATCATTAAATTTCAACATACTTCATAAGTCGGTTAAAAGTCATTAGTTTAAACAAAATGTATTTATCAGTCTGGTACATTTCGTTGGGATAATTTACTCTCACAAACAAAAATCTGGGTAACAAAATAGACTGAGTAGAAATACTCTGATTTACTTGAACATAATTTGGATTTGTAACGTGTTAGTTAAATATTATTTCACATTTGTTGCTGTGTTTTTGTTATTGAGGTCCGTATGTATGGTTCCTTCCGCACCTTGACTGACAAGATTGGGGAATATCTGACAGCAGACAGCCCTGGGGACCTGTTCGCCAAGATCCTTGAGAGGCTTGAACAAGACTTTGAAAAGGGAAGTAACTCCAGGTAATAATTACATGAAATCTTTCCACAGTTACTGTTCCTTATTGAAGATACATACAAAATTATTCTATGAATAAAATATTTGTAATTAAATTTGCCAACAATTCTTTGATAAAATTTAAGCTAAACTTTATTTCACTTGTAGTTTGAATGATGTTTTATCTATTAGTTCACTTTTTGTATGCAGTGCATGTCTGCGTGATTCATGTTGTACATCTTACACTCTGTCATTGTTTACCTGGTGAATGGGCTTATTTTTCCATTTATTTTCTATGTGATGGTGTGTATTGGTGTTAATTGGAAATTAATTAATTTCATTGATGACTCTTATATTCGCAGCAACTACCAGTAATCACTAAAAGTTACTAACTTACTAAAACTTCTTTAAAGACAAGTGTTGATCAGGAACAAATTTCAGTTACCATTCACCTTTTCATTTTCTAAGCAGTGTCTTAGTAATTCAATGATAATTATACTGTTAAAGTCCAAGGGGTATAACTCACTTCAATACCAGACTTACAGTACATAGAATTGGATGTTTTCAACATCAGTGTTTCAAGTGGAATTATGCACATTTTTATGCCCCCGAAGGGAGGCATATTAAAATCGCCGTCCGTCCGTCCGTCCGTCTGTGCGTCCCCACTTACAATTCGTGTCCGGACTGTAACTCTGTCATGCATTGAAGGATTTTAAAATAACTTGGCACAAATGTCTAGCACATCAAGACGACGTGTCGTGTACAAAACCCACATCCCTAGCTCAAAGGTCAAGGTCATACTTAGAGTTTGAAGGTAATGGATTCCTCTATATATGCACACATTTGTGACTAGACTGTAACTTTGTCATGCATTGAAGGATTTTAAAATAATTTGGCACAAATGTCTAGCACATCAACACGACGTGTCGCGTACAAGACCCACGTCCCTAGCTCATTGGTCAAGGTCATACTTACTTTTTTAAGGTAATGGATTCCTCTATATATGCATATATGCACACATTCGTGTCCGGACTGTAACTTTGTCATGCATTGAAGGATTTTAAAATAACTTGGACCAAATGTCTAGCACATCAACACGACGTGTCGCGTGCAAGACCCACGTCCCTAGCTCAAAGGTCAAGGTCACACTTAGAGTTTGAAGGTAATGGATTCCTCTATATATGCATATATGCACACATGCGTGTCCAGGACTGTAACTTTGTCATGCATTGAAGGATTTTAAAATAATTTGGCACAAATGTCTAGCACATCAAGATGACATGTCGAATGCAAGACCCACATCCCTACGACAAAGGTCAAGGTCACACTTAGAGTTTATGGGTAATGGAATCCTGTATATATGCATACATTTGTGTCCGGACTATAACTTGATCATGCTTTGAAGGATTTTAAAATAACTTGCGCACAAATGTCTAGCACATAAGCGGATAGTGTCGAGTGCAAGACCCAAGTCCCTACCTCAAAGGTCAAGGTCACACTTAGTGTTTAAGAGTAATGGAAAACTGTATGCATGGTTACTCTGTCATGCATGGAAGGGTTTTAAAATTACATAGCACATTTATTGAGCACATGGAGAGGACACAGACTGTGAGGCACCTCTTTCGGGGGCATTCGTCACTTGTGAGGGACAGCTCTTGTTTTCAAGTAAAAATCCAGCTGAAATAGGTGTTTGTAAAAAGGGTAGAGGAAATAAAAGCTTTTAACCCAATACACCAAACTCTTCCCGCTACCAGTGCGAAGTAATAACTTTCAAACTATTACTTTTCCTATTTTGACTGGGAGAGTCAGCAGGAGTTGCTTCCCATCCGATGCTGAAATCTCTACCAACAACAACAACACAAGGGAGATCACTGCAATGAAGGAATTATTATTTTATTAGTCCAATTTTTATATTTCTAAAGCACCAACTTCAATTACTAATGTAGCATTATCACTTTAATGAAAATAGTCAGCATCAAGTCCTGTAATTTCTTAAAAGTATGGAAATAATGTACGTGACTCGTGTGGTATTCTACACCCTAATATGCAAAGTATCATGTAAGTTCAAGGGCCCTAACTTTGTAAGGCCTGGACAACAGCACATAATCCATACAATTAGAATTACTAGACCACTGATTTAAGTGTCATGTGTCTCAAACTTTGGTATTACAGGTGTTCAAGAACAATTTCATCAGATATTCTTATGAGGGTATAAGTCTACTTTCATAAAGCTAAATTTTGGTGACTTTAGCATCATAGGTCAGGGTCATGAAAAAGCCAACACCTTTGTTTATGTTGGTTAATTGTTTGCAGACAACACATCCAATTATGTGGGGGTTCATGTTTAATTGGATGAGAAATCTTATGAGGAGAAATAGAACCTTCTGAACATATAAAAAGTATTACACTGCAGCCTCTTTATAACGTGGTAGTAGGAGTCCAAACTTTCAGACCCACGTTATAAGTGAAAGTAAATTTTATAACGCGGTGTGATCATCAGCTGTTATCATATTGCATAATGATAATATGTATACCTTTGTACTGTTTGAGTTCTAGTATTTTATATGCCAGTCATACAGGGCAGGACAATTTAAATCGGAGTAATGTAGCTCAGTGTACTGTAGATGTTATCTTCAAAATTTTAAGCTTATGTCCAGCTTTGTGATTGACTGTTGTTGCTGTATCAACATCTGTTACTGTCACTTTTTGTTGAGTTTTAGATTTGGAAGACTGTGTTTATTTCTGTTACCCTAAATAACCCGCTGTGAGAAAAACCAACATTGGCTGTTGCGACCAGCACCCATTAGTATAAACAATGGTTAATTATACCCTGGTTAAAATTAACCCGTAGTAAAAGTCATAGTTAAGTTACCAGTCTGGTTAATGGATAGTATAAACGCAAATTACCCAGTGGTAAATTATCAAAATTTGGTATAATTAAACCTTAGGTTAAAGTTACCAAACTATCCCAAAATGCAATAAAATCATGATCCAGATCAACAGGTGCATACATACAGTCTGATCTGAGTCCATACTTGTTCACTTATCTTTCACAGACAACCCGACTAACAGTAACAGTATAGTACTAGAAAGAAAACAATGATAACACTTCTCTGTTGTGTTTTTACAATGACTATGGTGAAGATTTTAAAATGTCTGCCACTCATCCCGATGGTTGCAGGTCCAAGCTACACTACCCCCTCATATGAGACCAATGCTGGTTTTTCCAGGAAATGGACTTGAGAGTGACTCGCTAAGCTTCAAGCTTTTTTCACAATCAAGCTAAAATTAATTAGTATAAACCAAAACAAACTATAGATACAAAGATGTTGCTTTTCCCGCAGCCTGGTTTTTGTACTAAGTGTTCGTGTGATTCTTCGTTGTAGTCTAACAGACAAGTTGTATTACACTGTACTGAGTGCTGTAACACGGTAAGATGTATTATATTAACACTTAAAGCCATAATAGGTAAAAAAAATAAAATCCATTTTTTTTTAAAGTAAAACTATGAATTCTCTCCCATGCTCCCCCATTTGGAACAAAAGATTACATGAAAATATGATGATATCCTGGTAGTTTATTTATTGTGGCTTTAACATCCATAAAACATGAAAATTAGTTTGTTATTGCAACTTTCTAATGTTTTCAGTGGGACATAACTCCTACCCCTGCTGACAACAAGTGATTCTTTCTCTATAGTGTCTATCATTTGGTTTACAAATTTTCAGTGTGCAACCCCCTTTGAGCAAGATACTGCCATTGAATACTTGGCTAATGTATCATTTGAGACCTGCCGCCAATGGGTGTTGCCTTGAAAGTATAATGGTACTCACTTAATGTACTGTAAATAACAAACTAGTTTCCAGGTTTTCTTCTATGCCATTCTTTCTCAGTATTATTAACTTTTACTAATTAGTAGAATTGACATTTGGACAATTAAAACAAATTAATAATTTTATACCAAGTTAACCTGTTGTAAATGACTACTTACTTACTTTAATCATCTTACATTAACAGTTAGTTATTTTGTTTATTTCTCTGTTTTAGCAGTATAATGCTCATCTTCCTCTGTGCATTATATACATGTAGATCTTTAACTTAATTTCTTATTTGTAGTCCACATTACAGTCTTCTGTGATGTTCCACTAACGCTAATATGTTAGTCATAATTATATGTTTTCTTTATTTTCTCTGACTACAGACCAGGTCTTGTACGAGACGCTACTTCCGCTCTGTGGTGTTCAAATCGCGGCATGTCTGAGGCAGAGCTAACAGACTTTCTAAATGTAAGTAAAATATATTTGTGCATAGTATTAAAGTACTAAAGTACATCCTTCCTGGCTGTCTGATTAGCATAGTAGTTAGTACACTCACTTCTCACCAATTTGGCTTTAGTTCCTTCCTGGGAAGTATGTGAGATGGTAGGTGTTAAACAGAAATCTGCAGGTTCTCTGGTTTCCTCCACAGCCTACCAAATGCCAGCACTTGTGCAGTAATTTCAACAGCTCACATGACTTACCTTTGATGCAAAATCTTTTACCCTGCCGTCTTGGAATAAAGATTGTTGTTATTGCTATTTTTATTATTATTATTACTATTGTTATTATTATTCATGATTCTTGATTCAGTTCTGTTAATTTCATTTGTATATTTGTAATGACAGAATGGAATGTATTTGCCTGTATCTAATATACCAGGTGATGAGTGCGGTATGGTCACCATTCTATCTGTCCCTGTACGAGAACCTCGTGAATCGTGACGGCATTCTTAACTTCTTCCATGACCATCTACGACAAGCTGTCGAGAAAAAATACCTCAGTACCAGCGCAGAAAAGAAAACCTTTTATTGCAAACTTGCTGACTATTTTGACAAAACAGAACTGAACACAAGAAAGGTAAACAGGGTTTTTTTAGAACTATTCTTTTGCAGTATAATTTCGTTATTTTGTTATTTGCGACTATATACGGTTTTTTATGGTCGCATATATTTTCAACAGAGATAGCATGTGCCATCACTATTAAAACTGTTTTGCAACTATTTATGAAAACCTATACATGTATATACCATCGCATTTGTCAAAATCACTAAGTAGTTAACTCTTCTAACGCATAATATGCTAAAATATGTTGATTAAAAATGAGTTATTTACATTACTTAACATTTACAAATTTAAGTGACATAACAAATTAAAAACTTTACAACAGAAGTGCATTAGAATGAACATTTGACAACAAAAAAAAAAAAAAAAAAAAAAAAAAAAAAACAAAAAAAAAAAAAAAAAACAAAAAAAAAAAAAAAAAAATAAAAAAAAAACTAATAACCAATTACTTTACCCTTATTCTATTCTCCTATCATATTTCTTGTGATATGTTGAATTGTCTTATGACACGGGCTAAATTTTTGATGGTTAATCTAATATTTCAAAAAGGTTAAATAAATACGTCATTGTTGATGGAAACTTGGCTTTGACAGTTAGATACAGACTGACAAAAAAAGCTACAGTCAGTGACCTAGATGTGTTCTTCAAATCAGATGTCCTGATTAATGAAGACCGATATCTTTTGAATTGGTGCAAAGCATGAGAAAACAGCTTGAGTCAGCAAACCATGTAAAATGACTATTTGAAATCATCCAGAGAAGTTTCATTGCTTTTCAGAAACAATACATATTTTAAATGTACATGTATGTTTCATGTCTATAAGTCTTTACAACTTGTAAAAGAGGTAAATACTTTTTGATGCTTACTTCTCTTACAAAATCTTGAAAAAGTTGATGTCCTATGAGTATTTATGTTCACAGTGTCAATACAAAAAAAGTAGAGTTATAAAAATTGGATATGTGTTATCATGTAGAGTGGTATATAACTTTCTACTGATGTCTGATTGGTATAGATATATTGAATTGTGACTCGGCTAAGGTTAGCTGGGCAGTATACAGTAGTAACAGCATGCATGTTTAATTTCATCTTCGGCTAATGAGCTAAAGCTCAGTCAGTAGACTCATTGAAGCAACATTGATTATGATGACAAATTCACAGCAGTTGCTAGAAAAAAAGAAGATTTAAGAACAGTAAACTCCACTTGTAGCACTTTCAGCAATGCTGTGGTTGCCGCCTCCTTCTATATTTCATTTACTTTTCATGTCTGATGTGATGATAGCGCATTTAGTGATATTTTGGGTGTAACGATATGTTTCACAGGTCTGGAAGGCATTGTTTTCCCTTTTAATTAGATAATTATGGATTTAAAGACAATGACTAGTGCTCAAACACTGATGGGTTATCAATCAGAGTGGTATCTACACTGACAATTCATGTTGAGGTAAAAGTATATTTACTGTAATGTATGGGTTATTTGGATCAAGTTATAACACTGTCAATTCTAAGTCCATGAAAATCATTACAAGCTGAGTTTACTGCATTTCAAACATATGTAGGTCATTATAATGATAAAGGATGGAAAATGGAAAACTGGTATCCAGCTGGGGGCAAGTGATATTGTCTTTGCAGTTGTGCAGATCATTACAGCCTTGCTAAATAATCATGATCTGCACTGTTCACTATTCAGTCAGAAAATTTACATTGATCACCCATTTGAACAATCAATGGCTCAGACCAGATTGAAAGATTGACAAGTCTATTTTAGAGATCTACTATAGTAAGGGCAAATTACATTTACAGCTGGGTGACTTCAGTCTGTCTGAGGAGGCGTACATGCAGAAACTGGCAGCAATAAGTAAACAGGAGAAACGGCATAACTCTGAACATTACTGCAAACTTTACAGGTAAATTATCAGTTATTGCATTTGTATATTTCTCTCTTGTTGGGTTAATACTAAAGTATTATTTCAAAGTTTTGTTTGCAATGAAGCAAAAGGAACTGTTTGCAATAAAGCAAAAGAAACTGTTTGCAATAAAGCAAAAGGAACTGTTTGCAATAAAGCAAAAGAAACTGTTTGCAATAAAGCAAAAGAAACTGTTTGCAATAAAGCAAAAGAAACTAGTTTAAACATAAGTTAAGCCAATGTTAAGCATAAGAAATGGTTTGGGCAATAAAGCAAAACAAACTGTATACAACGAGCCCCCCAATATATAATAATTACAAAGAAGCATTGTTGCTGCATATATAAACAATTACAAACTGTATGCAGTATAAGTTACTGAATGAAAATAAAAAAAACGTTTCTATAAACAAAACAAACATTATGCAATGACGCCAAGTGTGTTAAGCAAAACAAACTATCAAAAAGAAAAGTAACTGTTTCGCAGTGAAAGCTAAGAAACGTGTCAGCAATAAACTTTTGCACTGATATAAAAAACTTTAGTTTATCATCTACTGAGAATACTGCTTTCCTGTAAGCAAAAGAAATTATGCTTAATGGATGATAAGTCAAGCTGCTCTAACAAAAGTACTATTCTTTGGTTTAAAAACAGTGTACATTGGAAAAAATAATGTTCTGCATTTAAGGTCAATTCCTTTTTACAGAAGCAAGTTTGCAATTAATCTTAAGAGTTTGCAGTTATGGTAAACAAGTCTGCATTTAGTTAATGAACCATTTGCTATAAAGCGAAAATGTTGCAATAAAGCAAAGTTAAGATTTGCTAAGCAAAAGAAACTGTTTGCAGTGAAGCTAAGCAAACTGTTTGCAATGAGGCCAAACAGTAATTTCTTCATTTTATGACTCTTTAGTGATATTGAATTATGTTTTATTTCAATTTCAAAACTATATCAAACTTTCTACTTGGTCTCCATTTACAGTCAGTTGGGAAATTTCTTCAAAACTCTGGGTTTGATGGAAGCTGCAAAGAACATTTACCTGACCCTGATCGAGCAGTTAGAGATGAATTATGGGATATCCCATGGTACCATTGTGTACAATGCTTTCAACCAGAGCTGGGTTTATAGGTGTAAACATTACACTGTCATCAAGGTATGTAGAAAAGTAGACGGATACATGTAAATGTTTATTGAACATTTCATTTCCATTGTGTTGGAATTTAGGGGTGTTTTTAATGTCATTTAAAAGTGGTCAATAACTTGATAAATTTATTTTTGCTGAGTTATCAACATGTAGGCTGCATGTAGGAATTGAATATTTATAAAAAAAATAAAAACTGAAAAAAATGAAAGTTTTGCAGTGAGATGCTATTTTTAGGGAGAAAAATGATACTGTTTTGTACCTTACTTCAGTCTTTGCAAGAGCTTGGAGCTGTATACCACAAGATGGGAGAATATAAGAAGGCTGAGGAAATATACACTGATGCTATAAATAGACAGACAAGGATTGAGACTCCTACACAAAAGTTACAGGTTTGTTGCTTCGTCACTGTCAACAAGTACTTACAGTATGTTCAGAAATATAATACAAGTGGGTTTTACTATTTATCTTAAAAAAGGATAACATATAAAGAAATTCTAAACCCTGTGGAAGATGTTGCCCTTACAAAAAAAACACACCAGTATTTGTGCAGGTCTGGCATTTTGTACCTAGTATATTAGTTACTAAATGGCTGGAATTTTTAACCATGTTGTGTGGAAACCAATGGATGGCTTCTATGACTAGTATTTATACTGTTAACCTACATTGATTCAGTCTGATCATGATCTGCACTGTTCGCTGTTTAGTCAGAAAATACTCTGTGAGCATCCCTTTCTACACAAGATGTTATTGTCAAAAATTGAAGCACAGAATATTAGGATTTTCTTCTGGTTTACTTTCAGCTTTGTGAAGGACTCCTTGGCCTTGCCACGGTGTATGTAGTACAAGACCAAATGGCTGACGCAAGGAAACTGACAACTAGAGCGTTACAGTTGGCTGCAGAAATACTAGGGAAGAAGCATCATTTTGTTGCAGCTATCTTTACAAAGGTTAATTTTCTTTGTCTGAATTGACTGTTTTTAGGAATATCTATTTAATGACCTAATAAGGCGCTTGTTTAAATTGTAAAAGGTATTGCTTGTAAAAAAATTAGTGTTTCAGGTCTTTTATACATTTTTGCTGTTCAATTGGAAATTTTTAATAATTTTGCAAACAAAAAGAATTAAAAATCATGCGAAACATGGAATTTTGAATAAGTCGTTATTAACATATTTGAAAAACTTGAATTAAGAAATAATCTGATAAACTCAAGAATATATACATGTATTAAAACAATTGTGGTGCTATATCTTGATGAAAGCTGGGCTTATATTTCACATGTTTTTATAAATATGGAGACGCAGAATTGCATTACTTGTTACTCTTATTCTGCTACCAACAAGTGATTCTTCCTTTTTGACCATTGTAGATCATGATCAGCCTGTACAGCCATGCACTGTGATCATGATCTGCACTCTTCCTGCTCAGTCAGTAACATATTTCCTGGTCACCCCTCTGATCAATGAATGGTATTGTCCAGACTAAGAGCAGGACAAGTCCATTTTAGAAATTTAGATTTGTCAGGATTAATCAGCAGAGGATCAAGACAAACAGGAACTAGAAATATTTTTTATACCCCGAACACAAAGTGGATGGGGGGGTATACTGGATTGTTTTCCGTCTGTCCGCTGTGGACGGAATCTTGTGGACACTAGATCTCAAATACCCTGGTCAGAATTTAATGATACTTCACACAAGTGATAAGTACAATGCTTAGTTGTGCATGGTCCATTTTCGGGTCTCTAGGTCAAAGGTCAAGGTCACAGGGGCTCGGGATAGTAAAATCTTGTGGACGCTAAATCTCCAAAACCCCTGGTCAGAATTTGATGATACTTCACAGAAGTGATAAGTACAATGCCTAGTTGTGCATGGTCCGGGTTTCGGGTCTCTAGGTCAAAGGTCAAGGTCACAGGGGCTCGGGATGGTAAAATCTTGTGGACGCTAAATCTCCAAGACCCCTGGTCAGAATTTCATGATACTTCACACAAGTGATAAGTACAATGCCTAGTTGTGCATGGTCCAGGTTTCGGGTCTCTAGGTCAAAGGTCAAGGTCACAGGGGCTTGGGATAGTAAAATCTTGTGGACGCTAAATGTCCAAAACCCCTGGTCAGAATTTGATGATACTTCATACAAGTGATAAGTACAATGCCTAGTTGTGCATGGTCCAGGTTTCGGGCCTCTAGCAAAGGTTCAAGGTCACAGGGACTCGAGATGGTAAAATCTTGTGGACGCTAAATCTTCAAAAACCCTGGTCAGAATTTAATGATACTTCATAGAAGTGATAAGTACAATAACTAGTTGTGCATGGTCCATGTTTCGGGTCACTAGATCAAAGGTCACAGGGGCTTGAGATAGTAAAAACTGTGTGCTTTTAATCTCCAAACCCGCTGGTCAAAATTTAATTATATTTCACAGATGTGCAGGTCCAATAATTAAAGCATCAAATACTACATAAATTTTAAATACTGTGTCAGTGGGATGTTTGGGGGATATTCATCACCTTCAGTGGTAGTTCTAGTTGCAATGATATATGATGTTTTCCTTGCAGCTTGGACAACTGTCATACAAACAGGGTCGTATTGATGAATCCCTAGCGTTTTACATGCAAGATTTGAAGGTGACAAGGAGTGAGGTGGGCACAAACCATCCGAGAACAGCAATAGTTCTAAATGAGATTGCTCTTGTGTATGATGATAAGAATGACAATATTGCCGGAAAACTTTACGAGGCAGCTTTGGCTATCATTCTTGAAACCTACGGCAATAATTATCCAGGAACTGCTATCATCAGGTATGAAAAGATTTTTACGTTTCAGAGCAATTATATATGGATATTTTGTTTTTTTAGTATTTGATGAATAGTATTGAACAAGCAATAAGGTCTGTAGGGTGACTGTATAAAAATTGAGCATCAGGAACTTGTTGTTCGTAAATTTAACCTGCTGTTAAGTTAAGTGTCACAGGGTGAGAAAAATGTGCAGCCAGACCGGGGCTCGAATGTTCGGGCCTTTGGCTTACAGGATTCAATGCTCAATGTACGGGCCGCTTACACATATTCTCCCCAAATGTGAACTAAGTCCGAACTATGACATACTTTCCCCGACCATATTGAAATTCGTGCTCATGTAACTCGGGTTAAGAGAACCAGGTAAACATGATCTCGAAGAATATATCCAGTCACAGTCCCATGTTCCAGGCGCCAAATGTCACAGGGTGAGAAAATGTGCAGCCAGACCGGGCTCGAACTCGGGGCCTTCACGGCGGAATGCTCTACCGACTGAGCTACCGGGCCGCTTACACATATTCTCCCCAAATGTGAACTAAGTCCGAACTGTGACATAAGCATTGGTTAGATTTTTATTCAAGATACTGCTTCTAGTTCTGAGCTTCAAAAGATTATAGTTTTTAGCTCACCTGGCACAAAATGCCAGAGTGAGCTATTAGGATCGCTTTCCGTCCGGGGTCCGTCCGTCCACCATTTCCCTCAAACGACATCTCCTCTGAAACCACTTGGCCAATGTTGATGAAACTTTGCAGGGATGTTCCTTGCATGAAGCTCTATCAAAGTTGTTCAAAGAATTCCATTCCATGCAGAACTCTGGTTGCTATGGCAACAAATAGGAAACACTTTAAAAATCTTCTTCTCTGAAACCTTAAGGCCTAGAGCTTAGATATTTGGCATGTAGCACTGTCTAGTGGACTTTTACCAAGATTGTTCAAATTATGACCCCAGGTCAAAATTTACCCTGTGTGGGTGGTCACTTAGTTTGGCATAGGCTTATATAGGAAAAACTTTAAAAAATCTTCTTCTCTGAAACCACAAGGCCTAGAGCTTAGATATTTAGCCTGTGGCATTTTCTAGTGGACTTGTACCAAGATTGTTCAAATTATGATCCCCTGGTCAAAATTGACCCTGTCTGGGGGGGTCACTTGGTTTTACATAGGCTAATAAAGGAAACAAATTTAATATCTTCTCTGAAACCACAAGGCCTAGAGCTTAGATATTTAGCATGTAGCATTGTCTAGTGGACCTTCACCAAGATTGTTCAAATCATGACCCCCCTGGTCAAAATTAAACTTTCCCAGGAGGGGGCGGGAAACCACTTGATTTCACATAGGCTAATATAGGGAAAACTTTAAAAAAATACACAAGGCCGACAGGCAGATAATAGATATTTGAAATGTTACTTAGCATTGTGTTACCTCTACGAATTTATAATGTTAGAATCATGACCCCTATTATTATAGCAAATGGTAGTCAGGTGAGCGATATAGGGCCATCATGGCCCTCTTGTGTACTTACCTTGATACATACAATGTTTTACATAAGTCTTGCAAAATGTACAATGCAAGCTCAGATTTCAGTTGATTGACTGTTAGCTTAACTGCTCTGTTAAGTTTCGAACAACCAGAGTCAGGTCTCCTGCACAAAGTCAAGGAGAAGCCATTGGTTCTATTGTCATTTATACCTTTCGGAACTTCCTTTGAGACAAATTATCAGGACTTTATATTGAGGGTTGACTACAAAATTGTTGAAAGTCCATCTTTATTTCAAGTTACAACAATTTTGGGGTCAACCCTCAATAGATAGCAATGAATGCCCAAGATAAAGCTCCTGAATTCATTAAAGCATGCATGATGGAAGGAAAATGCTAAACCATTGCTAAAACTTAGGTTAATTAGATTTTGATCTATTAGAATTCAAAGATATTTAAGACTGGCTTTACAGTGGCATAGGTTACCATATGTAGACTGTACTCTACTTTTTCTAACTTTAGGTACAATTTGGGAGCATTCTACTTTGGAACCAACTATTTTGCCAAAGCCAGGTACCAGTTTGAGGAGGCATATAAAGTACTGAAGAATTTCCTAGGAGAAGATCATCCTGATACAGTGGCTGCTAAACAAGCGAGGGAATCGGTGTCGGCTTAAGTAGTGGCATCTTCACTGACACAACAAACTACTAAAGAACCCAAACTGAACTATTCAGCAAAAGGAGACACTGGGTTACATCTTAGAGGTGTCAGTATCTCAATAATGGAATTCTCAAAGCTGAAATTTCAGTTAACAAATTGGCAATATCAGTTTTAAGACTTTTGATTTACAAGAAAGTCTTAATAATAAATAGGGATGTCAACGAATACCCAAATTGGTATTCGGATATTCGGTCAGCCTTCCGAACGAATATCCGGATATTCGGTCGTTTTATGTACTAAATCTAATACGTTGTTGATCAAATTGTCACATATTTTCGCGATTTTAAAATTTACAGCTTACAGCCAGGCAAACATCCCGAGAACTTAATTTATATCTTTTAAGTCAGACAATTAATGGCTATGAGATTCAATCATTCATGTCATAAAATTCGGATAAAATAAATTTCATATACGTTGTTATTACGGGAGCTAACTCTGTAAGGACTGATGTATTTTTTGGTTTTGTTTTCTCCGTGACCGAGTCGTTCACGGACATTTATTTTCTTTTTCTGCTGCTTCAGTCCTTCTAGATCTGCAGTAGGCTTAATAGGACTGAGAAAAGAAAGCTTCAATAAATAACAACCTGAAAAGATTTTCATTTTAAAGAAAATAAATGTAAAATTATTTAATAATGTAAAACGGGGCGCTGTACAAAAAAATACTTCATAACTGCAATGGCTAAAGTAAGCGCCTCTCAAATGTTTGTTCAACAATTCACACCTAGAAATTGAAACTCTTTTGTTTGCATAATCTCTTTTGTCTATCGCTAAAGATTGACTATAGAAAGTGTCATCACCAGGGCAACCGGGTATTGTAAACTGACACTTTATCGGCCGTAATTGAAAATTAATTATTGTCATGAAAACAACACGTAAATATTTAAGATTTTTTTATTGAAATTCGTTTTTGGATTCGGATTTGCGATACTCAGATACCTTATGGGATCCGAATATTCGGAAGCTGAACGAATATTCGGATATCCGGATATTCGTTGCCATCCCTAATAATAAAACAGTAGCTGAAACCAAAGATTCTTATACATTGTTTATGTATATGGTATGTTGTAGAAAAAAGTTTTTTGTTCTCTTTTAGAATCAAACCATTTTACTTTGCTCTATTTTTGCTCTCTATATAGTTGTTATATTTTACTAATTTGCTCAGAGTATACATATCAAGATACTGATTTTTGTTTGTTATTGTTATTGGTTGTTACTCTTTTGTATTTTGTCTTTTTGATAGTCAAGTTCCATAAAGACGTGTATTTTATAACATATTTTGTGAGTCATAAGTATTCCCTTTATTTTATAAATCCATCACAACTTTTATTAATGGTTACCATAATAAAAATTTGAATCTCATGTACTACAGAATATGTCTAAAATAGAGAAAAGTCTATTTACGATGTGAAACCTGGTTTCTACGGTACCCCTTTGCGACCACTTCAGTTGATCATGCTGGTTAAAACAGGGTGCCATTTAGATAAGGTTTTCCATTATGCATTTTATGTTATTAGAACAATGGAACCATAAGATGAGACAGTTTTCTGGTAAAACCAGGTGCTGTATAAGTCATGTTTTACTGTATATGTAATATATCATGAGTGCGACCTTGACCATTCAATAGGGGATTGAAATTCAATTAATAGAGGGGATGTACACCTGCCATATGAACGCATCCAGTATTGCATATTTAGGCTAAGAGAAATATGTGAGACCTTGACCTTCCAGCTGAAGTAAAAATGTTATTCAGCTATGGAAAGGTATGCGTAATGAAAAGCAGTCATGTATGTCAATTAGATCAAATGAAAATACTCGATAAAATTAGAAAAATATGGTAGTGTAAATTGGGTGATTTTTGTGTGACAAAACTTTTGTGATTTGTGAGCGGACACTTTTTTGCAAACTTAGAATCTGCGAAAGGAGAATTCTATAGATTTTTTTTTCATTTTTAAATAAGCTAAGTGGAGATTTCGCAAGAATAGGGAAAATTAAACCATCATGAATATTACCAAATTTAAAGTATATTTATGTGTGCAGTTTATTCCATTTTGGTAAATCCTGTGTGTATTTAGTAGATGTTTTGCTAAATGTTGAAATCAGTTTACAAAATGTGTTCAGAATGTAATTGTAAAAGTTCAGTTTCATTTCAATGTCACCAAATTTTCCAAACAAGAATTTTTCAGTTGTATTAGATGGTAAATAAGGGAAGCATGTTCTTCTTCTTTTATGTCTACACATGAACACATGTGTGTCTGTGGTAGGAAGTTGGCCTGTGCCTGTAGATTTAATGTAGAACTGCATGCCAAAGGATGATGACCAAAGAAGCGTTAAAATAATCAATGTATAAAACATATTGTTCAGTCATCTTTATTTTGACAGAGGTTTTACTGTGTATTTGTTTCCGTCCCATTTTATATACATACTTGTATTCATATACAATTGAAATTGCAATAATATGATATTACAATTTTCTTTTTTTTCCTTAAAGACTTTTTTGACTGTGTTTATATAGTGCACTGTATAGTATTTTTTCTAACATGTTGAAATATTATGATATTTGTTTGTTGTATATTTAAAAACAATATCTTACCCAGCCATTGTGTCTTTAGAAAATTGATGTTACTTTTGAGTGATATAACAGTTTGTATTTCACAATGTGGAGTTTAGTTTCCTAGTAATGTAAACACCAAGGCCTAAGTGATTGATTTTACAAAGCATATGAACGACAAACTGTGATATACTAACTGGTATATCATGCAAAAGTATAATCTATTTTCTAGAGAATAATCTAGAGAGGGAATTTCTATGATCATTAATTTTTTATTAGAGTCAAATATTATTTATCTTCTTGTCCGTCCACACTTTAAAGATTACTGTGATATTGTAGAGTATGACTTTTCTATACATATAATGCTCACATTTTATGTGATAGTCCAAAATAATTTTTTTGATAACTGGTTTGTCATAGGACTTGCACAAACTTAGTACTAGATAGTTATCTCCTTTATGGTTGTTCTTTTACTTCTTTTATCTTTTGTTGTTAAAGTTACACTCGTTCATTTCATTTACATGTAAACGGTTCAGATAAAATGACATATTACACTTTTCAAGCAAATTTTTGCTCAAACTACGCTATAGTGTGTTCCTCTCCTACACTGCTAAATTAAGACACTCGTGTGAGTAAACCAGGACCAGTTTGATCCTCTTTTCATATATGCAAACCATTTTGAATTGTTGTTTTGAGTTTTGAAATAACCATTGTTCCAAGAATGGACCAGTACCAGACTCCAATCCCCTGTAAAAAAAACCTGAACAGTTAATGTGTTTTAATGATAATACATGTTATATTCTCTTTGCCCTTTTTTTCCGTCTTGTCTGTCCACTTTTCTTTTGTCTTGGCTTCTTCTCCAAAACCCCAAAATCAAACTTTTGAAGGAAACATCAGTATGAACTCTACTTGTACATATGCTAATTTGGGGTCATTAGGTCAAGGTCACAAAGGCTTGTTTATTTATTTCCCTTTCATGAACATTCACTTCCCTTCTCTGGTTGCAATCTTGGGTGAAAACATCTTTTTGCAAATTCCATTTTCCTCATGTTTGATGCTAATATTTTATCAGTGCCTCATGTTTTGATGTATTTTACTTGCAATGAATGACTTGCATGGTTTATCTGACTTCAAAATAAAGGGCTTGTAGTGTTATTGTTAATTAACACTATTTCATTAGTGCTTTGAATGTTATAATTGTTAAAACTGGAACTTTAATTTATATACATGTATATACAAATTGAAATATGTAAGAATAAACAGTAATTATCACATAATAAATCAGCATTTTTGTTTAGACTGCGTGGGTTGAAAAGTCATTGGAAATATACCTAGTATTAATCAGGTCATCAGCATTAAGAAGGGGTCTTGTTTTTTTGTGACTACACAAATCTCTATATAATTGCATTGTTAATTTACAATTACAGTTTATGTTTTTACTGTAGTTTACATACAATTGTGATATAGTTCAACTTGTTGTCTTTTTGTATTACCTCTGTAGTAACTGAATAAAAAAGTTCCTTTTACATATTTTATTTTTGTTTTCCTTCAGGGTGTTACATGCAGTATTTACTGTATTAGAGTGGTGTAATATGCTTGCGTTCCTTGGTGGTATCTCGGAAAACGGTCAGAAAAACCAGATGAAGAAAAATGGGGGTGGTACATTCAGCTGAACTGGATGAAAGCTTTTACAGCAACCGTCGTGATGCCGTGCGGGCGCTCTGACATCACAGCAGCCGATACAATGTACTTGATCCATTTCCTAGAAAATTTCTTAAATATAGACACAAAATCACCCAGTTAAAGTTAGCATTTTTGATAAAACTATTTCTTTTGTAAAAAATATATGTTCCATGGAAACTGTTATATCTTGTTAGTTAATATTTAGGCTCTGCTCTAAAACGTTTCCCACCTGTTGGTTGTCAAAATCACATACAGCCAGCATTGGTTCCCTTCTGAGGTGAAATTTCAAGTTTTGACATGTGTCGTGTCAATAGCTCCCAGAACGACATAGTCAAGTGATGAAGCACATCAACGCCCTTGTTTCGATTTAGCAGGATAACATTGTTTTCACTGAGGCAAAGGGGGGGGGGGGGGGGGGGGGGGGGGGGGGGGGGGGGGGGGGGGGGGGGGGGGGGGGGGGGGGGACAAAATGGTTAGATTTCCTGCTTTCTGAACTGCTGATATACATTCAAAATACCTCCAGCATAGGTTCCCCCACTCTATTTATAGTTTTCAATCAAAATCCTGTTGTTGAGTGGATATCTTACACAACCTCTGTCCATCTGAGAGTTTTGAATATCATCCAGTTTTGGTCACACTTTCTCTGGATGGTAACATTTCAATTTCTAGTTGAATTTAGAAAGATGACACTTCTAAAACGAGGCATCAGTATTGCTAAAGGGAGGTCAAGATTGCAAGAAAGGTCAGTATTGCTAAAGAATATTGCAAGAGAGGTCAGTATTGCTAAAGGGAGGTCAATATTGCAAGAGGTGAGTAATGCTAAAGAGATGTTGATATTGCAAGAGAATACTTAGTATTGCTAAAGACTTGTCAGTGTTGCTAAATGGAGGTCAATATTGTAAGAGAGGTCAGTATAGCTGCTAAAAAGTATTGCAAGGGAGGTGCAGCAGGTAAAAAAACTTAGCAGTATTGCTAGAGAGATGTTGGTATTGCAGGAGAGGTCAGTATTGCTGAAGACTTTGGAGAATTTCCAAAGGGAGGTTGATATTGCTAAAGTGCTCAGTTTTGAGGAAGTGAAGTCATTACTGTTAAAGGGAAGCCTGTATTGCTAAATAAAGCTCAGTACTACTAAAGACAAGTATTTCTAAAGTCAGGTCAATACTGCTTAAGACAGATCAGTATTGCTCAAAGACAGACCAGTACTGCTACAAACAGGTTAGTATTGCTACAGACAGGTTAGTATTGCTACAGACAGGTCAGTATTGCTGAAGACAGGTTTGCAAGGAGGGGTCAGTACTGCTGAAGACAGGCGTCTGCGTCAGACCAGTATTGCTTCATACAGATCAGTATTGCTGAAGACAGGTCAGTACTGCTTCATACAGGTCAGTACTGCTTCATACAGGTCAGTACTGGTACAAACAGGTTAGTATTGCTACAGACAGGTTAGTATTGCTACAGACAGGTCAGTATTGCTAAAGACAGATCAGTATTGCTACAGACAGGTCAGTACTGCTTCATACAGGTTAGTATTGCTACAAACAGGTTTGTATTGCTACAGACAGGTCAGTATTGCTAAAGACAGATCAGTATTGCTACAGACAGGTTAGTATTGCTACAGACAGGTTAGTATTGCTACAGACAGGTTAGTATTGCTACAGACAGGTCAGTATTGCTGAAGACAGGTCTATTCTAAGGAGGGGTCAGTACTGCTAAAGACAGGCCAGTACTGCGTCAGACCAGTATTGCTACAGACAGGTCAGTATTGCTGAAGACAGGTCTATTGCTAAGGAGGGGGGCAGTATTGCTAAAGACAGGCCAGTATTACTAAAGACAGGTTATTGCCAAAGACAGGTCAGTATTGCTGACCATATTGCAAGACAGGTCAGTATTGCTGAAGACAGGTCTGTATTGCTAAGGAGGGGTCAGTACTGCTAAAGACAGGCCGGTATTACTAAAGAGAGGTCAGTAACTGTTTCCTAAGAGAGTTCGGTATTGCTAGAGAAGTCAACATTGCTAAAGAGACGCTCCGTATTGCTAAAGAGAAGTCAGGATTGCGAGAGTGGTCAATATTTTAGAGACTTGAACCATAAAGGTCTTAAAGCCGCAAAATTTCTATTTGGACAGTACCAATAGTATTTTGATAGTAACTTGGTGCCTTTTTCCCACCCATGCAAAGAGCAACACGGGACCCTTCTAAACCCTTACTCAGCTAAATTTTTACAATGAACTTGCTCATCTTTCATTTTGACAATTTCATTGTTTGTGCAATGGACTTCCATATCAAAATTCACTGTCCAAGGAGAAGACAGTGCATTTTATGATCAGACCTGCATGAATGCACAGGCTGATCATAGTCTGCACTAGTTTCAATATTAGACCCGCTTATTGTTGGCTAGGTAAGGTTTAATGCAAAAAATATCAATTTACAATTTTACATTGTCAAAGTATAAAATCTTAAGTTATTTAAGTACGGGTTTAAAAGCAAAATCTGCAGAAATAAAACTTAAGCTTATATGTACACAACTAAATTTTGACCCATGCAGGTAGATTTTTCAATATAGCTTTCTTTTATCTATTGGAAAATGATATTATACCAGTAGTAAAAACTTCAAATCAATAATTAAATACCACCCTTGCATTGAATTACAACAAATTGTGGAATTTTAACAGTACTGTAGTAATGGTATTTTATTAAACACTTTCGGAAGTTGACAACTACATTGTTGTACAGTTTCTCTACATCTGAAAAAAAATTCTATGAAATAGCAAGAAAAATGTGTCTTGTTCTATTTTAGAACTGGAATATACAGGAGCACTGAAGTTATTTTTCTGCCTGTGTGCAACTTAAAGAAAAAAGTGAACCATGGGCTCCGGAAGCTCAAAGGTAAATCATTTTTAGTTGTATATTCAATGTACAGTAAAGTGTCTGGTAGTAAGACCATGGTTTGGACCGCCAAAATATATCTTAATATGGAAATGGTCTTTTGATCGAGACCTTTTTACTACAAAATGGGCCATTTGGTTCTGAAAGGTTTGGTCTAAATATCGAGGGCTGTTTTGATATCCGATAGTCTTTATAGCAGAACTTTAAAGGGGGGGGGGGGGGGGGGGTTTTTTTTTTTTTTTTTTTTTTTTTTTTTTTTTTTTTTTTTTTTTTTTTTTTTTTTTTTTTTTTTTTTTTTTTTTTTTTTTTTTTTTTTTTTTTTTTTTTTTTTTTTTTTTTTTTTTTTTTTTAATTTTAATTATTTTTGTTTTTTTTTTTTTTTATTTTTATATTAATTTTTGGGGGGGGGGGGGGGGGGTTTTTTTTTTTTTTTTTTTTTTTTAATATTTATTTTTTTTTTTTTTTTTTTTTTTTTTTTTTTTTTTTTTTTTTTTTTTTTTTTTTAATTTTTTTTTTTTTTTTTAAATTTTTTTTTTAAAGGGAAAAGAGAGGGAGCAGCTTTAATGTATAAGGAAAACAAATAGCTTCAATGTTATGTCAGGCATGATCATAAAATAATTTTTGTAAAAACATACTGACAGAATATGCCTTATTATATCTGGTATTCAAATAGACCATTCAAAACGTGCTAAAAAATCAAATACCGGGTAATGGACAAAACCAATTATACCAGTAAAACTCTTTTCATAAACCTTGTCACATATTGGTCTTCGTTTATTTTTATTTATTTCTTGTTATGAATAATTGGCATTGAAAATGATAATGTGAACGAAAACCTGAAGCATCAATATTTCAACTGTAAAATAGCAATAACACAGTGTACAAACTCAAAATGTATCCAACCGGAAGTCGCCACCAAATAGGCATACAGTAACTGTTTTCATTTTTTACCAAGTTTACCGTTACTTTTATTTCAAGCTTTTAGACAGGAATTGCAGTGATTTATCTATTTACATCGTAGAATAGTTATATTTGATGTGGGTGTTGCCAGATGTGGTTATATTCAAAATATCTATTATGTATTTGGAAAAAAGAAATCAAAACATTATGGCAAATTAGAGCATTCACCATAAAAATGGTTTATGATGAAAAATAAGGAGAGTTCTTTGCCTCAAAAGTGTTGTTTACAGTTAGATCATTCATTCATGTAATTGGAACAACCCTACTTACTGGTTAAAACATAAGGAATGTGTCAAAATACTGTTGGTAGTTACATGTATCAAAAACATGCACTGTATGCCTATTCGCAAACACAAAACTATTTACTGTATGATAATCGTAAAAGCACTGTACAATAATTGCACAGAACGCAACAAGTGTAATATTGATTTAAAAGAGCAATTCTTGATTTCCGCTACCAGTTTTTTGTTTCAAAAAGTTATTAAATTGTTTTAAGATATGAGCTGTGTATATATAGGCCTACCCATGACTCTCACTACTTTCTTGAGGGAGTAAAAATTGAAATAGATTGAAGAGTACTGGAATAAATGGTAACTCAGTTTATGAAAGGAGCCTTTTGAAACGGTCCTGTTTGACAACGTAAAAATGTAAGCGTGACAGGGATTGTCATGAAACATAATTTTCTTTTTGGACGTTGCATTTATGGAATGACTGTTGGTAGTATTGCACATTTTAGATGATTTATTTTCTTTCATCTAAAGCTCGAAAATCTCTGCTTTTAAATTTATTATGATAAACCTGTCTTTAAATGTATTTTATCTCGTCCCTTCTTCACATGGTATGTATTCAAAAATGCACTTTGAAGTGCACTTACTGCTTCAGTTATTGTAAATATATACACTTGGAGGCTTTTCTAACCCAACATCTCCACAAATGCCACCACTATCTATAGTAAATAAATATATGGAAGAGCAAGAGGCCCTGACAGAGGTCACTGTGACCCTGACCTTTGACCCACTGACCCCATAAACAGTAGGGATCATCTACTCAATAAGACCAATCATCCTATGAAGACTATGAGTGATGTAAATCTCAAAATATTTAGTGAAAAAGATTATCAAAGTTCAGTATAGCTAATAAAAAACCTCATAATAGTAATTTAAAATTTAGAGCAAATTACTTTTCATTACACAATATAAAAGAATAAAGTTATGTTTTTTACCCTGAAACCATTATTTTTATATTGTTCTAGAGCACCCCAACAATTTTAAGAGGTTTTCATGCAGAGCTAGAAACAAGGGAAATTCCCCTCCGAGAACCAGATCTAGACACAGCTGGCCTATATATGGAAGAACTATCCGATGATGATGCAGTATTGGTGAACGTAAAGAAAGATGATACAAAACAAGAGAAAAAACAGCTAGATGCTCAAGGTAAGGATATAAATAAAGCTCCAATTCATTAACCTTTACCCTTTTGGTCCTTTGCAATCAGTGCAGATTATGATCAGCCTGTACATTGGTGCAAACTATTCATGGTCTTCATGGTATTCCCTGTTTGATTTTCAGTAAATTAATTTTCTGTGAGAATCCCTTTGAGTAACTAACGGGATTGATTGTATGTCCATAACAGGAATTAAGCAGGTAAAGGGAGATAATTAAACATCTAGAGACAATAAGGACAACAGTATTTGTCAAACTATTAGTCCTTGCCAAGTCTGACTTGAAATTCTTATTTCACAGATTTAGACCAAATCCATGATACAAATTCATTTTCCATGTACAGTAAACGATGTTTATAAACAGCTCTTTGGGACCATTTAAGTTTTTTCTTATATCCAGAGTTTGTTATGTCCATAAACATTTTAATATAAAATAAAGAAAGAAAAATAACTATGGCAGAGAAAATTTGTTCCTTAATCAGAATTCGCTATATCTGATCGATATACTGGTTTCTGTATTAAAAGATAATCTGATAATAACAATAATGAAAATGATAAGTACCACTAATAACAAAAGAATGATATACATATGTAATGATAAGTAATTAGGTCAAAATGATATTGAGTCAAAACATTCCAGTCTTATATTATACAAAATATAACACCTGGGGTTATTTTTATTGAATTTATACAGTTGAAAGCACTAATTTACATTTACTCTTTGAAAAATCTACAGTGTGATTTTCGTCTTAGTCATTTAATTTTCTTATTTTATGTAGCAATAAGGAGTTTAGTTTGCGGACATGGTTATGATTTACATATCTTTTCTTGAAGTTTGTGTACAAATCAAAGTTCATGCCCCGGATCGAGGCCTCAATTGTAGAAAAATTATATGTTTAATTTTAATTTGTGACAAAGCTATTCATAGACTCGCGTCCATGAATCAAATTTATTTTGCATTCCAAATACTTGACGCCTCCTGGCGGCGTCGAATAAAGTTGTAACTCAAGTTTTGTTCAGTTATGTAGTGTCATGACAGATGTACAATGGGAAGTAACTGCAGATCAATAGTTTGCAATATTTAGGAGGACACTCTGCCTCAGAGTGATCACTAAATCTTGATTTTTTTGCAAAGAACACCATGAAATCCCCAAAATAAGCTGGTCTCAAAAATTTTAAAAATAAGTTAGAAAATATGCTTGAATGTATTTACTGGTTGGGGACCACCAAACCCGGACGACCATCAAACCGGACACTTGTCAAACGCTGAATATTTTCTTAATATTTACAATCAATGGGTTGATCAAACAGACACTGATGTCCATTCACAAAGTGCAACAACAACAGTGTAAGTAACTATTTGAAAAAAAACCAAAAACTCACTTTTATTATGTCAGTCACGACAGCATGCTTACATTGTCAGGGGAAAAGGGAAAGTGACAGACGTGCAAGTGCAATATTTCTGAGGCCCAGCAAAAAATTTCACTGTAAACCTTTCATCTTGATATTTCGTAAGTTATGATTGATACAGTAAACGTTATTTAAAAGCTAACATCAAAATTAAACAAATCTATTTAAACTATCTGTCCGGAAACATGGTACAGTTGGTCAATAAAATATAGCAATTTGGTAACCCCACGCCGGCCTCAAAAAGTGATTGATTTAATCTGATGGGTAACAAGTTAGCTTTGTTTCTGTGAAGAACCTAACTTTCACTGATAAAAGTTTGATTGCTAGATACAAAAATTGCCAGAGTTATCGAAAAACATGTTTGAAAAGTGTCCGGTTTTAGGACTCTAGCCAGTATATGAAAATGGTTTTTATTTTTAGATGATGAAAAATGTTTGATATGGTCAGCACTAATATCTTGATTAAGGACTTGTAATATTTTTAATTACAGTAAAGTTCTGCTATTTAGACCACCCAGTATTAAGACCACCCTAGATATTTAGACCAAACATTTGGGAACCAAATAGCCCACTTTATAGTAAAAAGACCATTTGAATACTAAGACCACTTTATGCCGGTCCAAAGGGACTGGTCTTATTACCGGAACTTTACTGTAATCTGTATGAGTATTTCATTTTTCAGATTTTGTGCAAACTGTGGATTCCTCTGCGAGTGGAGGATGGCCCATCCGTTGCTTTGCAAAATTTGATTTTAATGTAAATGCTCACCATGGGGGCTGTGCAGGTCTGCTTTTGGTTTCAAGTTCAAGTGGAGGAAGAGGAGAGCAAACCAGCTGCAGTGATAAATTTGTCGCTAAGGGTGAGGATACTAGCGTAGAGGCAGTTCTGATATCTAGCGGATTTGACTGCAACCACTTCAAGTCTAAATCTGTTTTTACTGCTAAAGAGGGGAATGTTTTAGGAATGAGCTATGGTGATAGCAATGTATTAACTGGAGATGAGAAAGGGACTTTTGTTTGTGACTGTACTTACGGGACAAACCATCTCCGTCTGCTGACAAATGACTGTCGCTATGGTAACCTGAGGAATGGAGTATTTATAAAGGCAAATAATGATGGAAATTCGACAGTCCTGCCACTAAATGTAAATGGAAACTGGAATGCAGATGCTGGTGAAGGAAGTGGACTGACCATGGTATTTTGCAGTGGGCAGGAAGGGAAATCTACATCAACTGCCGTATATATGATTAAATCGGGATTCAAAGACAAGAACTTCATGTCAAAACTTCTTGCTGGAGATGATAAATTCCAGTTCAGTCTACTGGGTGAGAATCTTGCTGTTTCTGGTCCCAAAGGAAGTAGATATGGTCTGTTTCACAACAGAAATAATCTCACTGAAATGTCTGAACTTTGTCACACTTTTGTGTCCCAGACACAATCTGTTCATGGAAAAGTACCAAGTGTGCTTCTGAAAAAAGTTCAAAGTCATGCAGCCTTGATTATTCTTTGTTCAAACAGCAATGGAGTAGAAGATTCAACAGTTGCAAGCATGTACTTAGTCTCACTAGCAGATGGAAAGATGACAGATGCGAAAGAAGTAGCTGGTGTTGGTGGTAAAAGCTATGTGAAGACTGATTTATGGACATTTGAGGTCAAACAGGGTCGGCTGGAGGTCAAAGGTCCAGATGGCCCATGTAAATATGGACTCATGTCTAACATCCTTGCTACCAAGCAGGAACTTAACTCTTCAGTTAAACAGAATACCTGCATAGCAACAGGGGAAGATACAAAGACAAACGGCAAGGTGAAGGTCACACAGAGCGGGGTCACTGGAGAGGTCAACAAACTTTCAGATGTACACATTATGTGGAATCACAAAGTGGTTGAGGAGATTCCAGGAAAACAACTGAAGAAGGAAGATGGTGTTTACAAGTTCACACACACATGGTCAGA